>OZ012739.1:44700046-44705046 GCA_963859935.3 Lathyrus sativus
ATATATATATATATATATATATATATATATATATATATATATATATATATATATATATATATATATATATATATATATATATATATATATATATATATATATATATATATATATATATATATATATATATATATATATATATATATATGCATTGTGATGTATATGGATGAGTTGTGATGAATGGTTGTGATAATGCAGAATATGTGTATCTTATGCTATGAGATATATAATTATATGCATTGTTGTTATGATAATATTTCTCACACTTCTGCTGTTTTTATGGTGCTCTATGAGACATTGCAGAGTAGGTTTGTTGGAGGTGTTTTTGTGAAGCGTGTCTTCATTCTTTTTGTCGGTCGGCTCTGATATGTAGCACCGGGTAGCTAGGTTGTTCATGATTCTTTTGTGATACATTTGTATATGTATCTTGTTGGTGAATATTTATGAAAACATGACTTATGTTGTTGAATAATTCTGGATGATGTATATATGTATATATGTTTGATGTTAGCCAATGTTTAGGTTTTCCGCTTTTATTCTAAATATTGAGATGTGGGTGTAAGGACTAAGTTCCTCTGTTGCAAAGTTACCCCACTGTTGCATATCTTTTGTTGAGCAGGTGTTATATGTTTTAATTTCATGCGTAATGTGACGCGCCTCTTTTATACCATGTTTATAATTAGACTCTGATGAAAATTTTAATATGTGACTAATTGATTATGTGATTATTTGGGGGTCTAGAAAGGGGGTTCATAATAGGTGCATATCCAGGAGGACTAATAAAGGTCGGCGCAAATATCGGTGGGAATGAAGGAAAATCAGATGTGGATAGTAATCCGGTGAAAGATCTACCAGACATGAGTGAAGTCTGCATAGGCGGTGGCGTAGGGTGCACAGGCAATGGAGTAGGATGCACCTGACTCAAAAGTGGCATAGGAATAAACATAGACGAATCTGGAACCTCTTCTACAACGAACCTTGTGCGGCGAGCCTTACCCTTACCCTTTTCCTCACTTCGGGGTGGCATTTTTAAACTAAAATATTTCATAAAATGATAAAAGTAAATTAATTCAAGAAATTACACAAAAGTATTATATATAACAATTACATATTACATAGTAGTATTATTACACAATAGTATAATTACATAATATAGATTATTTAATTTATTCATCATTGTAATCATCACTGTGTTCATCAGATACAATATTGTTGTCTTTAGAGTCTTCTGGCTCTTCTTCCTCTTCTTCTACATGATTTGTTGATAACAAGATGGTTGCATCAACTTGTTGACCCACAACCACAGTATCACCCAAACTTGTAATCTCCTCAATTTCAATTACCCCATTCATTAGTGAAATCTCATCATCTTGGTATGCAACATCATCTTCCATTACACCGTAAGATTTAATATAACCCATTGGATTGGACTTAATTACAACATACCATCCTCTTTTACTTGGTTTAATTGAAGGATAAGGAACATAGTAAACCTGCCTAACATTATGTGCCATTATGAAAGGGTCATACTCTTTGTACTTTCTATCCATTCGTATCTCAACAGTGTTATATTTTTTTATCTATTTTAGTTCCTCTAGAAGATGGATCATACCAATCACAATAAAATAGGACAAATTTATTTTCCGAGTCCATATAATTATATACCAACTCATAAATATGTGTGATAAACACCATAAAAGTCGTCCTCACCACCCTCTGTAACTCCTTTTATAACTACACCACTGTTTATTGTTTTCTTCCCTTCTCTCCATGTTTGAGTGTGAAATTTATATCCGTTTACAAAGTATGTGTGCCATTCATTTGCAAGCTGATGAGGGCCTTCAGATAAACTTCTCAAATGAATTATTTCAGGACTTGGTGCAACAATGCAATATAATTGTTGCTTGAACCATGCAAGCTATAGGCATGTGTTTAACCTGTCGATGGTTGTTCACCCGTGCTTTGAAAATAATAAGTATTAAATGCCCTATTTCGAAGAAGAAAAAATATATGTTAAACTGGCAAGTATATTTAACAAAAAAAATACAAACTTAATTTAATATACTTACTCAAGATATGGTTTAACTTCAACGCAGGTAATCAACACATGAACATGAGCAGATTGCACTTCTTTTTCAGACAACCAATGCACACTTGTCTTTCCAGAAGGACGATCGGGACGGCCAAAAACCGATAAGGTGAATTGACTTCTTTCACTAAAGTGAACTTCATTCCTTATGATTCTCGGAGTCAACATCATATGATTGAAATAATGAGAGCAAAAACGTGAAGTTTCTCGATGTAAATAATGTGCACATATTGATCCCTTAACTCTTGCCTTTTTTGTTCACGGATCGCTTTGAATCACCCATGAATTGTTAAAATGGATACATCCATCTATATTGAATAGGTCCACCAAGGTAAGCTTCATAAGCAAGATGCACATGGATATGGTCCATAGAATCAAAGAAACCTGGGGGAAATATTTGCTCTAACTTGCAGTGAATGATGGGAATATTTTGGTCTAACTTAAAGATGCCATCCACTCGTAAAGTTGATGCACAAATGTCTTTAAAAAATTGACTAATCTTAATTAGTGGATTAAGAACATGCTTAGGAAGTGAACTGAATGCAATTGGAAGCAATCATTCCATGAAAACATGACAATCATGGCTTTTCATTCCATGCAGCTTTCCTGTTTTTGCATTAGCACATCTTTCTAAGTTAGAAGAATAACCATCGGGCATCCTCAACTCATTTAACCATCGACAAACTGCTTTTGCTTCTTGGGGATTAAGAGTGTAACAAGCCTTGGGTTTTAATAATTTTCCATTTGGTTGGGGTTTTAACTCCAAGTCGTTTCGATTACACAAAAGTTCCAAGTCCTTTCTAGCCTTCTCATTATATTCTGTCTTGCCTTGGACATCCATCACTGTGTTAAATACATTATCAAAAAAATTCTTCTCAATATGCATAACATCAAGATTACGTCGCAACAAATTATCCTTCCAATATGGGAGGTCCCAAAAAATACTTCTTTTTGTCCAATTGTGAGTATCCCCATATCCTAGAACTCTGCATGTTTTACCATTATCTGTGAATTTTGGCAGGTCACTAACACTATTCTATACGTCAGTCGATGACATACGAGGGGGAGGAAGATCTGTTACTTTTATTCCTTTTCTAAAAGCATTCTTATTTTTTCTAAAAACATGGTTCATAGGTAAGAATCTACGGTGACAGTCAAACCATGAACTTTTACCACCCATTTGCAAAGTAAACGCTTTTGTGTGTCCCATGCAATGTGGATATCCCATTTTGCCATACGTACCCCAACCAGACAACATGTCATATGCAGGAAAGTCATTAATTGTCAACATCAAAGCAGTTCACATATTAAATTTTTGTCTGTGAGACACATCATAAGTCCATTCTCCAATCCACAACCTCTTCAAACCATCAATTAAAGGTTGCAAATAAACATATATTCCTGCTTTTGGACTCGACGATCCTGGAATGAGGCATGTCAAAAACATGCAAGGTTTCGTCATGCACATCTCGGGAGGGATATTGTACGGGGTAACAATAACTGACCAACAAGAATAGGCAATTGCTGACGATCGGATATAATGAGTAAAATCATCTGAGCCTGACATTTCTGGGTTCTGCTGCAAAATCTGTATATACTCTATCAAAGTGTTTCCATGCCTCGCCATCAGATGGATGTCGCATCATGTCTGAACTATTGGAATTTGTATGATGTCATGTCATTTGGCTTGCACTATGAATTGACGCAAACATCCTTTGCAATCTAGGAATTATTGGCAGATAGAACATGGACTTCACTGCAACTCATTTTTGTTTTCGATCAACACCTTTACTGTGAGCTAAATACCTCGGACTCTGACAAAACTTACATTCCTCCAATCCCCCGTCATTTGTACCAAACTCGTTGTCATAAAACAACATACAACCTCCAATGCAACAATCAATCTTTTTCACTTTTAGTCTCAACTTCGACACCATTCTCTTCGCATCATAATAACTTATAGGCATATTTTCTCTCACAGGAGTCGCATCCAACATCATTTTTGTAAAGAATTCTAAACACTGATCAGGAACATTCCAATTTGACTTTGCAGCCAAGGGTCTCACACACATGGATAACATGGAGTCATAAGACCCCTCAAACAGTGGTATATTTATTTCTTTCAACAGTTGATAAAACTTTTGCGCTTCCTCGTTCGGGAGCTCATCTGCATCAAAATCTTGAGGTTCATCATAAGTCACATTCACCCCTAATGCATCATAAACCATATCATTTATGAGATTAAATTGTTCCTGGTCTTGCAAATGTGATTGACTGCTTGATGTCTCTCTACCTATCTCAACTCCAATATGTGTTTGACTGCTTGAAGCCTCTCTATTTATCTCTGGAAGTATTTCTCCATTAGAATACCACACCCAATAATTTGGCCTAAAACCATCTTTCTCCAAGTGACGTTTCACTTCATTTGAGTCACTAATTATATTTCTGCAACCACACTTTAAACACGAGCATCTTACCCCTCATTCGCTTCGACAACATTCTTGAGCAAACGCATAAGTAAGAAACGCAACAACTCCTTCTTTAAAATGTGGTTTAAGCCCACGTCTTCCTGGATACGTTCTATCATACATGCAACTACGATAGAACTGATAATACTCCATACTGCACATGTGTAATGTTGTTCATGTTTAAATTTAAATTTAAGAAAAGAGGAATTGATCTACCTACAAACATATGACTATTGACCTAACTAATATATCATATAATCTGATATACTTTTTTCTCTAAAAAAAAATAATATATTTTTTAATACATATAGTCTATATTTTATATAAACTAACTTACAAGTTATATACTTTTAATAAAATATATTACCAAAATATATAACATACTTTATACATAAAAACTGTTATATATTATGTTTCTACAAATTTACATGCTTTATAATATT
>OZ012739.1:48303692-48561192 GCA_963859935.3 Lathyrus sativus
CTATCTACGCTACGGGCTTGCGAAACAAAAGAAAAAGAAAGGAGACTCGGAAAAGCATTGTAGCCCTATGCCTACGTATTCCCTCGTGCAATGGGAAAGTCAGAGTCAACGTAGTTCGGCTAACTACGGGAGAGAAGGGGAAGGTTGCTCGCCAAGACATCGCGTCTTGTGCCTACGTACTTTCATCTAGCATGAAAGATCAGAGAAAACGTAGTTCAGATGACACGAAACCACGGGTTGATTAAGTGATTTAACTGAGTAGGGTTAAACATCCGTTTCAGCAGTTAGGGACTAAGCCTGTTTGCGGTAGAACCGAAGCTTAACAACACTCTTTTCTGAAAAAGAAGTTTTCAATTAATCCCGAAGGAAAAAGGTTTGAATTTTGTTTTATGTTTTTTAGTGAAGTGGATTAATTCGGTTTGTGATTCACGTTGCACTAAAGACTATGACATGAAGGTGAATGCGTCATATATCGCCCCCAAACGGGACGTATACTAAACACTCTAGATAAGCGAGAGGAGACCCCTCACTCATCATTCCCCATGTAGCTTAAGACTCGTAGCGCGCAGCGTTTATCGCCTTTATTAGATGAATTAGAATGGTTTTGAGATGAGAAGAGAGACGCACGGAATGTCTAAGGGGGGACTAGATCAATCCTAGTGTTAGCATGCAAAGTGGCCATAAGGTTAGGATATAAAAGGGAAACATCTACCTAATGTTGTCATGCATGGTTAGGAACCTAATGTCTATCCTAATCTCAAAAGAGATTAGAGATCCTAAGGGAAGAAAGACAAAAGAAGAAGGAACCAAACACAAACAAGTATGAAAATAAGGATGCAAACAGAAGCAAGGGAGGAAAATTAGTGTGGGGTTGACACCACCACAAGCTCATCTCGACCTTCAATTGATGCAAACAATAAAGATGAAAAACTTAAAAGAAATGCAAATGCAAGCACATGCAAAGGAAGTCTCGATTAAAATAATCGAGAACAATAACCAAAACTCCAGAATAATTCACTCCTAATGCATCGTATCGATTTATGATGATTTGATGTGAATCGGTATGCAAACAAGCAAGCAAAACAGCAAATATGACATTCTGGCACAATGTTAATCAGTTAACACATATTGTTAATCGATTAACCTGTGTAAGACAAGTGAAAATCTGGAAATTCATAGGTGTTAATCGGTTAACACCAGGCGTTAACCGGTTAACACCCAGAACACTTTGAAAAATGTGAATATTTGAATTGGTTAATCGGTTAACCATATAGGTTAACTGATTAATACTGTACCAGAAGCTAAAAACAGCAGCAGAAAATCACTTCTAGCACCAAAACAGCTTATCCAAGGTTCCAACATATCAACTTATCAATTAAGTACGAAATTAACAACAGAAAACAGAGATCCAACAACATGGAAACAGATTATCACAGTCGATTCACAGATCACATGGATTAAATCAACACAAATTCAATCGAAAATGAATATCCACATGATAAGCTCAAAAATTAAATCAGATCGAGAATTCCAACCTTCGAAGCGGAGATTTGCTTCGGTAAATGTTGATCAACTGAATTTGAGCAGATAAAATGATATAAATCCGGAAAACTTCAAGATCCACAATAATTGTTGTTGTATGAATGAAGATCCACCAAGTTTGAGTCAAAAAGCTTCCAATAATCACTTCTAGATCAAACTCCAAAATCAGATCTCAATTTGCACGAAAATTGAAGATGAAAATTGATTCAATGATGATGGTAAATGGAGGTTTATGCTCAAGAATCCATTGATTCCAATGAAGAATCAAGAATTCCAATGAAAAAGAGCTTTGAGTGAGTTTTGGAAATGGAGAAGTTGAGAGAATTTGAGAGAGAATTCTGATCAATTCTGAAAAATGAATGTGAGAAATGAAAAATTGGATGGTGAGGTTTGGAGTGGATCACTTAAATATCAATTAGGTTTGGATCCGAAAGCTAGGCTTGGGAATTGGATTGGAAATCAAGGCTTGGAATGTGGAATGGGATTTTGGAGGGAAATCTGACATTTAAAGGTGTTCTAGATCCTTCCCAAGTGAAAATTTGAATTCCAAGGTGATCAAAATTGGACCCCAAGTGCATTTGGCTTGCAAAATCACGTACAGGACAAAATATGCTATGGTTAACCGATTAACCATATGCGTTAATCGGTTAACACTGCTAAAATTTCAAATCTGGGCTGATTCTCCTTTGGTTAATCAATTAACCATATATGTTAACCGATTAACACCTTCAAATTTTGAATCTTGGCGCCTTTTGGAGGGAAACCTGCCTGTTTGCCCTGTTTCAACTTTCTGGAGCTCTGTTTAGCTGCTGAACCTCATTTTTGAACGTTATCTCTGTGAAAATGCTTGTTATGAGCCTGAGTGCTGATCCTGATCTGAAATTAACCTGCAAAACAGAAAAAATTGATCGTCTGACTGTTGGACAAAATAAATGCCCGAGCCTCTGATGCCCGTTGTTTGTTGTTCAGTCTTTTGCACTGAAATGAACCTGAGTCACAAGAACGCCTTGATCCCATGCTTCGAGAACAAATGCTATGCGATGCAAAAAAAAATGCAAAATCCAAAGAAACAAAAGCCAGTAACAAGAAAACCGGTTGGGCAAATTTTGGGGTGCAACAACAAGGAATATGCCAACGGATCTTTATTTGAACATCATCTTCTTTAACAACTTTGGAACGTGTTGCATCAGAACTTCTGATGATGTTCCTAGTGTTAGAACACAGATTGGTGTTTAATTATATCTCTATGTTTTGATGATAACTCAAATGAAATTTTGTATTAAGAAAATATATACTCTAATTTTGTTCAAGTGTTTTTGTTTCAGATATTAAATTTAATATTCTTATGGAAGCAAGAATGCATCTGAATAGTACTCTACGCAAAGCTCTGAAGCTTCAGAAGTAAGTGATCAGAAGACTCTGAGCGCTGCCAGAAGAGACTCTGAAGCAGAAGCTGCAGAAGACTCTGAAGCGTAGTTGAAGAATTTGTATGAAGAGTTTCAAGCATTGTTTCAAGAAGACTCTGAAGTACTTTATGCTGCAAGTACAGAGGCTTTGTTATTCAAACTCTGCTCTGATTGATATTCATGCTGAAGCACTTTGGCTGCAAAACTCTGATAACATCAAGACTCTGATGTTGATAACTTTGAGACAGAAGCATTGTTGAAGAAAATATTATTCAAAGATATATCTGTTGGCATATTCCAAACGAATCTTTCCTTATTCATGTATGGCACAGGAAATCAGACAAAAGGGATTTGTCTGAACATTCCTCTTCTGGGAAAGCTAAAGTCAATAGAAGACAAAAAGGCTACAGCTATTCTGCTACGCACAGTCTTCAAGCATTGGACTTTCTGCTCTATAAAAGGACGTCTTCAACATCATTTCAAAGTTGACATAGTTGACGGATTATTGAGAAATCAAATTGAAAACTACTCTCAAGCTCTCATACAATATATTTTTTTCATAAGCTGAATAGTTTTTATTCGTTCTTAAACTAAGTGTAAAAATCACAGTTTGTGATATAGCTTTTTAGAAGCATCTTAAACACTTGTTAATTTACATTTATTTGTAAAAGGTTCCTTAAGAAGACCAAGTTGTGGTCAGAATTTCTTGAGAAGACTAAGACAGTTGTTCTTAGTGGTTGACATTGTAATCTGTTTGAATATAGTGGATTAAGTCCTTGTTGAGAAAGGCAAATCACCTTGGTAGGGTGGACTGGATTAGTTGAGTTCAATGAACCAGGATAAAAATACTGTGTTGTTTTTATTGCCATAATTATTTCAAAACCCTTATTCAACCCCCTTTTAAGTGTTTTTCTCAGAAGGGCAAGATAATTGGCTCTGGAACCATAAGTAATGGTAACCTTCCTTCCATTTCTAATGTGTTTCTTGTTAAAGGATTAGCACATAATCTATTCTCCATAAGTCAATTAAGTGACAATGGTTATGACATAATCTTCAATAAAAAATGTTGCAAAGCTGTCAGTCAAAAGGATGGCTCAATCCTCTTTAATGGAAAAAGGAAGAACAACATTTATAAAATCAATCTTTTAGAATTTAAGGTTCAGAATATAAAATGCCTTATGTCTGTTAATGAAGAGAAATGGGTCTGGCACAGAAGATTGGGGCATATTAGTATGAGACGTATATCTCAGATTAATAAACTCAATCTGGTCAGAGGACTTTCTCAGTTGAAGTTCAACTCAGATGCTTTTTGTGAAGCAAG
Organism: Lathyrus sativus; assembly: GCA_963859935.3. NCBI lineage: Eukaryota > Viridiplantae > Streptophyta > Magnoliopsida > Fabales > Fabaceae > Lathyrus > Lathyrus sativus. Next base: position 48,307,962 of record OZ012739.1, read on the forward strand.
TCAGAAAGGAAAATTTTCAAAATCTTCTTTCAAAACAAAAAAATGTTGTTTCAACCTCAAGACCATTAGAGTTTCTTCATATTGATCTATTTGGACCAGTGAAAACTGCATCCATCAGAGGCAAGAAGTATGGATTAGTCATTGTTGATGACTACAGCAGATGGACATGGGTAAAATTCTTGAAACAAAAGGATGAGTCTCATTCTGAGTTCATTGACTTCTGCAAACAAGTCCAGAACGAAAAAGATTTTAAAATTGTTAAAGTTAGAAGTTATCATGGTGGTGAATTTGAAAATAAATATTTTGAAAAATATTATAAAGAAAATGGCATTGCACATGATTTCTCCTGCCCTAGAACTCCACAGTAGAATGGAGTTGTAGAGAAGAAAAATAGAACATTATAAGAAATGGCCAGAACCATGATCAACGAGACTAATCTGGAAAAACATTTTTGGGCAGAAGTAGTGAAGACAGCTTGTTATATTCAGAACAGAGTGTCAGTTAGACCTCTTTTGGAGAAGAAATGGCTTCCATGATCTATGGCGTAACCAGAAACAACAGAAAGGGAATTGGATATGAATCACCCTCTGGGAAGGATTTAAATCCAAAACTTGTTGATAAAATGATCATTAAGTATTCTCCTCTGTATACTCACTTCAAATATGGTCACTTAAATGATATTAAGCACACACGTTCTGATCAGAACAAACCTGTGTTTAATAAACCAAAACTTCATCCGAACAAAGATGCTTTTAAGGGAAAGAAATTCAGACAGAATTTCAAACCTACTAACCTCAGAGGACCCAAGAAAATATGGGTACCTAAGGACAAAATAATTTTTGTTGCAGATGTCCTTAGCAGCAAAGTTGAGACACCAATCATGGTACCTGGACTCTGGCTGCTCACGTCACATGACGGGAAGAAGGTCTATGTTCCAAAGCCTGGAACTTAGATCTGGAGGTGACGTGAAGTTTGGAGGGAACCAGAAGGGCAAAATTATTGGCTCTGGAGCTATAGGAAATGGTAACCTCCCTTCCATATCTAATGTTTTACTTGTTGAAGGATTAACACATAATCTATTGTCCATAAGTCAATTAAGTGACAATGGTTATGATATAATCTTCAATCAAAAATGTTGTAAAGTTGTGAGTCAAAAAGATGGTTCAATCCTCTTTAATGGAAAAAGGAAGAACAACATTTATAAAATTAATCTTTCAGAACTAAATGTTCAGAATGTAAAATTCCTTCTGTCTGTTAACAATGAGCAATGGGTCTGGCACAGAAGATTGAGTCATATTAGTATGAGACGTATATCTCGTATTAATAAGCTCAATCTGGTCAGAGGACTTCCTCAGTTGAAGTTCAACTCAGATGCTCTTTGTGAAGCATGTCAGAAAGGAAAATTTTCAAAATCTTCTTTCAAAGCTAAAAATGTTGTTTCTACCTCTAGACCATTAGAGCTGCTTCATATTGATCTGTTTGGACCAATGAAAACTGCATCCATCAGAGGCAAAAAGTATGGATTAGTCATAGTTGATGACTACAACAGATGGACATGGGTAAAATTCCTGAAATACAAGGATGAGTCACATTCTGAATTCATTGACTTCTGCAAACAAGTCCAAAACGAAAAAGAATTTAAAATTGTTAAAGTCAGAAGTGATCATGGTGGAGAGTTTGAAAATAAATACTTTGATTTTTTTTTAAAGAAAATGGCATTGCACATGATTTTTCTTGTTCTAGAACTCCTCAACAGAATGGATTTGTAGAAAGGAAAAATAGAACATTGCAAGAAATGGCCAGAACCATGATCAACGAGACTAACATGGCAAAACATTTTTGGGCAGAAGCAGTGAATATAGCTTGTTATATTCAGAATAGAGTGTATGTAAGACTTCTTCTGGAGAAGACTCCCTATGAATTATGGAGGAATAGAAAACCCAACATTTCTTATTTCCATCCTTTTGGATGTGTTTGTTTTATTTTGAATACTAAGGAAAATCTGAACAAGTTTGATTCTAAAGCTCAGAAGTGTTTCATGCTTGGATATTCTGAACGCTCTAAAGGCTACAGAGTATACAATACTGAGACACATATTGTAGAGGAATCAATTCATGTTAGATTTGATGATAAGCTTGGCAATCAAAAGCCAAAGCAGCTTGAAATTTCTGCAGATAGAGAAGTCCTTCTCACAGACTCTGAAGACTCAGAGGCAGAAAAGGTTCAAACAGAAGCACCAGAAGCGACGCCAGATGCAACTCCATTGGCTGCTCAGATGAAAATTTTGAATATTTCTTAAGGACCAAATGTTAAAGTATCATCCAGAATCAAATCTTCTCATCCAGAAGAAATGATTCTTGGAAAGAAGGATGACCCTATCAGAACAAGGTCATTTCTCAGATCATCTGGAACGTCACTTTTTGGGTTGGTGTCTATCATTGAACCAACTTCTGTGGATGAAGCTCTGAACGATAATGATTGGATACTTGCTATACAAGAAGAGCTAAATCAATTGACCAGAAATGACGTCTGGGATCTGGTTCCAAGACCAAAAGGTTTCAACATCATTGGAACTAAATGGGTCTTCAGAAACAAATTGAATGAGCAAGGAGAAGTTGTAAAAACAAAGCAAGGCTAGTTTCTCAAGGGTATAGTCAGCAAGAAGGAATTGACTACACAGAGACTTATGCTCCTGTGGCCAGGGTAGAGTCTATTCGCCTACTCATTTCTTGTGCTGCACAAAATAACATCACACTATATCAGATGGATGTTAAGAGTGCCTTCTTAAATGGTATTATAGAAGAGAAATTTTATGTTCATCAACCTCCTGGCTTTGAAAATGATAATTTTCCAGAACATGTTTTCAAACTTAAAAAATCACTCTATGGTTTAAAACAAGCTCCCAGAGCTTGGTATGAGAGATTAAGTAATTTTCTTCTGGAAAAGAATTTTATCAGAGGCAAAGTGGATACAACTCTCTTCTATAAATCATTTAAGAAAGACTTGTTAATTTGTCAAATTTATGTAGATGATATTATATTTGGATCTACCAATATTACACTGGGAAAGGAGTTTGCTCTATCTGTGCAGGCTGAATTTGAGATGAGCATGATGGGAGAACTCAGATTCTTTCTAGGAATCCAAGTCAATCAAACTCCAGAATGCACTTACATACATCAGACTAAGTATGTGAAGGAGCTTCTGAAGAAGTTTAACATGACTGAAAGCAAATTAGCAAAAACTCCAATGCATCCTACAAGAACTCTTGGTAAGGAAGAGGTAAGTAAGAAGGTTGATCAAAAGCTCTACAGAGGTATGATTGGATCTCTTCTGTATTTGACTGCTTCTAGACCTGATATTCTATTCAGTGTTTGTCTGTGTGCCAGATTCCAATCAGATCCTAGAGAATCTCACTTAACAGCTATTAAGAGGATTCTAAGGTATCTAAAAGGTACTACTAACGTGGGTTTGTGTTACAGAAGATCTGATGATTATAAATTAGTTGGATTCTGTGATGCTGATTATGCTGGAGACAGAGTTGAAAGAAAAAGTACTTCTGGAAGCTGCCAGTTTCTTGGAAGTCATCTGATCTCTTGGTTCAGAAAGAAGCAACCCACAATTGCGCTTTCAACAACAGAAGCAGAATACATTGCTGCTGCTGGTTGTAGCACTCAGATGCTTTGGATGAAGAGTCAACTAGAAGACTATCAGATCCATGAGAGTAACATTTCAATCTTCTGTGATAATACTTCAGCTATATGCTTGTCTAAAAATCCTATTTTACACTCTAAGGCTAAGCATATAGAGATAAAACATCACTTCATCAGAGACTATGTTCAGAAGGGAATTATCAGTTTAAACTTTGTTGATACAGATCATCAATGAGCTGGTATCTTTACAAAACCCCTTGCTAAAGATAGATTTAAATTTATTCTGAAAAATATAAGTATGGATTTCTGTCCAGAATAAAATGTTTATCAGAAGAAAATTTTCTCAGATGAAAATGTTTTAACTCTGAAGTATTACATCTATTTATTTATTGTTTATTATTTATTATTTCATTTATTGTGTGCAAATCTGAACTAACAAGCCTCAGAGGATCTGAACGTTGGCTAACGTTTCATTTCTCAAAGAAGTTTCAGAAGCACATGCAAGCAAACACGTGTAACTCTAAATCTGAAAAGGTGGAGTGCACATTACTGAATTGACATTTGAGGTACTGTTTTTGAATATTGAGTTTCTCGTCCCCCCCCCCCCCCCCCCCCGAATTGTCAGAATCATTAATTGCTTGAAATGATTATATTCTTTTTACTAAATGTTAAGTGTAAACGTGTTGTACGTGTGACTCTTGTGTGCCCTAATTTCTTCTATAAATACCACAACACTTCACTTTTCACACTTTTCACTCTCACACTCTTGTATGCATTTCTGTCTATTTCATTGCTTTAATCTCTCTCCCAAACCCAAAACCGTTCGTAACCCTAAATCTCTCTCAAGAACAACCATGGCTACTTCTTCATCAACTTCTGCTCAGTTTCAATCAACCATGGTTGTTGTCTCTTCTTCTAACATGGGTGTTGTTGCTTTCAAAGAACCTGTTAGAACTCTAATCACACCAGTTGACAAGCTTGAAGTCTTGTGTGAATCTATTATGAATTTTGAATCAATTGCTGAAAATAGGTTTGATCTTCGTCCTATTGTTGATGTTCAATGTTGGACTAAGTTCTTTGATAGGCTGATGGGACCAGTTTATCCATGTCTGGTAAAGGAATTTGGATCCATGCTATCACATATCCTAAGTTCATTGTTTCATATGTTCTGGGTAAGGAAATCATCATAACCGAGGATCTGATAAGGAAGCTCATAGGTTATGAAGAAACTAATGGTGTTACAAATCTGCCAGCTGGGCGTGTTGATATGACTGAGGTCTATAGGGAAGTTTGCTCATCTGGAGAAGCTTCTAACAAAGTGAAAGATCTGAAGCCAAACTACAGGATCTGGGCTAAGATCTTTATGGGTTGCATTCATCACAGGAAGTCTTCAAACTCTCCTGATTATGTAAATACCGATTAGATGTACTTCATGTACTGTTTGAGTCAGAGCACAAAAGTGGATCTGCCTTATCTACTTTTCAATCATCTGTGGACATATGTGAAACAATCAAGGGAAGAAGTTAGAACCAAACATCAGAAAATGAGGAATTGGATTCCAATGGGAAGACTCATTTCAGACATTCTGAATGAGAATGGTCTGGTTGGACATCTGATAGAAGCTGGATTAAAGAAAGAATTAGCTTCTGTAGTTGGAAAAGCTCTGAACGGGAAAATCCTTCAGAGGATGAAAGTTGTAGAAGAACTCACTTCTGCACCTAAACAAATAAACTCTGAAGAGGTCAGCAAAAGAAGGATACCTCTGGATTATTTTCCTATGTTCTACGCTGATGAACCAAGGGAAATTATTCTGAAGTATATTGCAACGTGTCTAGAAGATGGAACTCCACTACCAGAAAATCTGGTTCAAAAAGCAGGCGAACCTGCACCAGATCTTTACAGTGAAAGACACAAGAAGAAAAGGAAAGTTTCTGAAGAAGGATCTTCAAAACCCAAGAGGAAGGCTTCTGGTGAAGCAACGTCTGTTAAACCCAAGAGGGTCAAGAAGCAAAAAGCTAATCCTCCTGAGGCAAGTTTAGATTCTATCTTGCAAACTGTCAAAGAGGTACTAACATCTGATACCCCTGTCTATGAACATATACCCTCATCGTCACCTTCTCCTCCTCATATTTCTAAACCAAAGAAACCTTCTGTAATAGCTCCTCATGTACCCCAACAACAACCAACTCCATCTGAAAAACAACCATCTAATATTCCCCCTCTGACAAACAAAACTCTATACCACAACAAACATATGAAATTCCCCCACCAAAACCACAAACTACTGAACCACAACCAGAACAACCCATCCCCTCTGTTCCTCAACCATCATAACATTAACCTTCTGAATCATTCATATCTGATTTTGAGGTTCTTGATATTCAACCTTTGAAAATCATGTTTGACGTTTCTTCCATATCCTATCATTCTTCTGCATCATTTGATTCTATTGAATCTGATGTACCCCCAGAAGTAAACTCACCCCCTTCTCTCCGTGGCTATGAACCAAGATCATCTGATTTTGTTTCCTTTGCTTCTTTGAAACCTTTACCATCTGATGACCTTCCATCTGGACTCAAACTTAAACACTTTTATCCAAAACGTCAAGATTTTATTGAATCATCTGGCCAAACATCTTCTACACCATATCCTCGTCCTCTGTTCATTATCCCAACCTTTACAATACCAACCCCATCAGAATAACCCAAAACACCATCTCTAGAAAACTTCCTGAAACCAAAACCTAGAATGGATGTTAGTACGCTGTTTGATGGATTCAAGAAGGAAATAAACATGTGGATATCTTCTGTAAAGAAGGAATGTTTGTCTAGTGTGAATCCAAATGCTTCTAAAGCCACTTGGAACAGATTCATCTCAAGGTTCAACTTTGTAGCTTCAAATCTTCGCACCGTTTGCTCCAATAATGTAAAGGTGAAATTTGTTGAAGTTATCAGACTGACTCTTCTGAATATGAGTAGACCTCAAGTTTTTCTTCTGGAAAATGCACCTGCTGATGAACCTATGTCTGAAGATACTCCTCCAGAAGCGGCTGCTGCTGAAGAAACTCTTGTGCCTAATCAGTCAGCTCTGATGATTGTGGAACCAACATCTGATTCTGTGCTTCAAGAAACTGCATTTGCATCTGCTATGGTCACTGATAGTGCTCCAGCTCCTGAATCTGCATCTGCACCTTCCTCTTATGAAATCAAGATAGAAAGACCAGACTTTGAAGAAAAGTTTGCTCTGCTAGAAGCCAGCAACAAAGAAATCAGAGCATGGATGGTCAATCAAGAACAAACCACATATGAGATTAAGACTTGGATGTCTAAACAAAAGTAATATACTACTCAGGTTACAGATCTTCTGAAGATTATAGCCTCTCGCCAGCTTTAGTTTCTTTTTCTGTTATGTTTGTGCACCTGTTTGTTGTTTTCTTGTTGTTGATGTTCTTTTGTTGTTTATCTGACTGTTTTCTGGATTCTGTTTATCAATGAAGTTGACTGTTTCCTTATCTGTTTTTCTGTTATTTTTCTCTGTTCTTCTTTTCTGTCTTAAAATGTTTTTTTCTTTTTGATTATGAAAAAAAAGGGGAGAAAACAAAATTCTGTTTGTTCAAAAATAAACAGTTACTAAAATGGAATTCAGACATAATAATTTATAACTAACATTGAATTTTAGCCTTTCAGAACTATAACGTATCATCTAACAAAATTCATTGAAGTTACCCTGAGAATCCCCAAACCAGATCTTAATTCAAACAAGGTTCTGATTATCAGGCTCTGATCTTAAAAGGAAACCAGGCTCTGATTTTGGAAGATAAACCAGGCTCTATTTCTGGAAAGTAAATCAAGCTCTAATTTTGGAAAGTATATTCTAACCAGGTTTCTAACCAGGCTCTTAATCTGAAAAGTATACTCATGCAAAAAGGGAAGTATTTTCTTCTATTAGAGTATTCATTTCACGGGGAGATTCTTTATCTCAGGGGGAGTTATATATTTATCCTTTTTATTGAACAAAATTTCCTATGTTTTTGTCATCATCAAAAAGGGGGAGATTGTTAGAACACAGATTGGTGTTTAATTATATCTCTATGTTTTGATGATAACTCTAATGAAATTTTGTATTAAGAAAATATATACTCTAATTTTGTTCAAGTGTTTTTGTTTCAGATATTAAATTTAATATTCTTATGGAAGCAAAAATGCATATGAACAGTACTCTACACAAAGCTCTGAAGCATCAGAAGTAAGTGATCAGAAGACTCTGAGCGCTGCTAGAAGAGACTCTGAAGCAGAAGCTGCAGAAGGCTCTGAAGTAGAAGCTACAGAAGACTCTGAAGCGTAGTTGAAGAATTTGTATGAAGAGTTTCAATCATTGTTTCAAGAAGACTCTGAAGTACTTTACGCTGCAAGTACAGAGGCTTTGTTATTCAAACTCTGATCTGATTGATATTCACGCTGAAGCACTTTGGCTGCAAAACTCTGATAACATCAAGACTCTGATGTTGATAACTTTGAGACAGAAGCATTGTTGAAGAAAATATTATTCAAAGATATATCCGTTGGCATATTCCAATCGACTCTTTCCTTATTCATGTATGGCACAGGAAATCAGACAAAAGGGGTTTGTCTGAACATTCCTCTTCTGGGAAAGCTAAAGTCAATAGAAGACAAAAAGGCTACAGCTATTCTGCTACGCACAGTCTTCAAGCATTGGACTTTCTGCTCTATAAAAGGACGTCTTCAACATCATTTCAAAGTTGACACAGTTGACGGATTATTGAGAAATCAAATTGAAAACTACTCTCAAGCTCTCATACAATATTTTTTTCATAAGCTGAATAGTTTTTATTCGTTCTTAAACTAAGTGTAAAAATCACAGTTTGTGATATAGCTTTTTAGAAGCATCTTAAACACTTGTTAATTTACATTTATTTGTAAAAGGTTCCTTAAGAAGACCAAGTTGTGGTCTGAATTTCTTGAGAAGACTAAGACAGTCGTTCTTAGTGGTTGACACTGTAATCTGTTTGAATATAGTGGATTAAGTCCTTGTTGAGAAAGGCAAATCACCTTGGTAGGGTGGATTGGATTAGTTGAGTTCAACGAACCAGGATAAAAATACTGTGTTGTTTTTATTGCCATAATTATTTCAAAACCCTTATTCAACCCTCTTTCTAAGTGTTTTTCTCACCTTCACCTAGTTCTTCAGATCAGAGTTAACTCAATCAGAGTTTCTCTATCAGAGTTTGCAGCAAAGTGCTTTAAGCGTGAAATTCTTTATCAGAGCATACTTGCTTATCAGAGCTTCTGTACTTGCAGCATTAAGTACTTCCAGAGTCTTCTAAAGCTTTGCGTATGTTCTTTACTCAAATTCTTCTCAGCTTCGCCTAGATTCATTTGTAGCAGATCAGAGTCTTCTGATGTGTTGCTTCTGACATTCAGAGCTTTTTCGTTCTGTAGTGTTCAGAGGCATTCTTGCTTCCAGAAAAATATTAATTTTGATATCTGAAATAAATAAACACTTGAACAAAATTAGAGTATATAAATTCTCTATACAAAATTTCATTAATGTTATCATCAAAACAATGAGATATATTAAACACCAATCTGTGTTCTAACAATCTCCCCCTTTTTGATGATGACAAAAACTATGGGAAATTTTGTTTAAATAGAAAAGAAATATCTCTCCACTTGAGAATATTAATCTCCCCCTGAAATGAATACTTCTGAAAAGATTAAATACTTCCCTTTCAGCTTATGTATTCTTTTCAACATCAGTGGAAACTTGTAGATTCTCAGACTTTAGTTCATAGTTAATTCTTAGAATTTTATCAGATGAGATTTATTAGCTCTGAAACACTCAAAAAATATGATTAGATAAGATATATCATGTATGAGTTGCCTTTTGGTATCTGTTTATATGAATTATCAAAATTACCATTTTTTTTGTCATATAAAAAATAATCTGATTAAGAAAAACTTTAAGATAAGATAAAAAAATAGCAGAGGAAAACAATAACTCATAAGATAGATTCTGTTGGAAAAACATACCATTCAGATGCATTGATAAACATAATCCAAAACAGAAACAAACAGATAGTTAACACATAAGTGCACAAACAACAAAGAAACTAAGAAGGACGAGAAGCCAAAATCCTCAGAAGATTTGTTATCTCAGATGTAGATTCGTCTTGTTTCCCCATCCAAGTCTTGATTTTTTCAGTTGTCTTTTCCTGCTTAACCATCCAAGATCTTATTTTAGTGTTGCTAGCCTTGAGCTCAGCAAACATAGCATGCAGATCTTCATCTTCTTTCTTCACTTCAGATGACTCAGGAGCAGATGCAGAAGCAGAGGCATCGTGAATAACCAAAGAAGCAGATGCATTCTGGACAATCATGACAGAAGGTTGAGCAGAGTCAAGAGTTTCTTCAGGACCAGGAGCAGAAACTTCTGGAATGACTTCTTCAGGTCTAGATAGTTCAACAGTCTCAGAAGCAACAAAGTCTTCAGAAGGAAGACACACATCCTTTGCAGGTGTTTTTTCCAGAAGCAAGGTTGGATTTCTGCTAACACTCAAAAGAGTGAGTCTGACAGCTTCAACAAATCTGACCTTTGCATCATCAGAACAAATCTCTTGAAGATTTGAAGCAACAAAATTGAATCTATTTTTGAATCTCTTCCAGATAGCTTCAGAATCATCAGGATTCATACTTGAAAGACATTCCTTCTTGACAGAAGATAACCACATATTTATTTCTTTTTCAAAACCAGCAAACAAAGTACCAACATCCAGCCTAGGTTTGGGTTTTAGGTAGGCTTCTAATGAAGGTGTTTTAATGGGTGCATAAGTTAAAGGTATGGAAAAAGAAGGAATAATGATAACAGGTGGGTATGATGAAGATGGAATGTGGGCAGATGAAGTATCAGCAATCTTAGGTTCAGATGGGGTTGGTTCAGATGAAAGAATATCATCCTAAGGGTCAGATGGGATAGAAACAAAGGGTTTGAGAAGAGATGAGATGACATCTGATCTATCAGAATCAGTGGAATCGGATGAATCAGAAGATTCAGATGATCCATATGGAACTGGATAGACAATCGTAAGAGGTTGAAGATCAAGAATGACTGGTTCAGGATCAGATGGGATGGTTTTTGGTTGTTGTGGTTCAGATGTTTCATTTTCAGATGGAGATGTTCAGAAGGTTGGTTTACAAAAGGGTTTGGTTCAGAAGTTTGTGGAACAGAAGATGGGGTTTTCTCAGGGGTAGTTTTCTGATGGATGTTGAAGGAAGGTGTGGATGGTACAGATGTTATGTGTTCAGATGGTTGTGGTTGAGGTTCAGAAGTTTGATGTGGTTGAGATTTTTGTGGTTCAGATGGAATGGGTTCAGAATTGTGAGGAGGAGAAGGTGAAGGAATTGGGTCATAAGGAGGAGGAGGTTCAGATGTTAGTACTTCTCTTACTTGTTCTAAAATAGAAGATAAACTGGCAGAAGGGTTACATTTATGCTTCTTGAAGCGTTTTGGCTTTGCAGAAGATGCTTCGCCAGAAGCTTTCCTCTTAGGCTTTGAAGATCCTTCTTCTGAGACCTTTCTTTTCTTCCTCTGTTTCTCCCCATAGAAATTTAGTCCAGGTTCATCTGCTCTTTGGATCATATGTTCTGGAAAATGGGTTCCATCTGGTAAGCATTCAGCGATGTAACTCAGAATGATTTCCTTTGGTTCTTCAGCATAGAAGAGAGGAAAATCATCTAAAGGAATTCTTCTTTTGCTTACTTCTTCAGTGTTGATCTGACCTGGTGCAGAAGTAAGTTCTTCTACTATTCTCATTCTCTGTAGACTTTTTCCATTCAGAGGCTTTCCAATAGTTGAAACTAACTCTTCTTTCATACCAGCCTCTGTCAGATGACCAACTAATCCATTTTCAGTCAGAATATCTGAGATTAGTCTTCCCATAGGGATCCAGTTTCTCACCTTCTGATGCTTTATCTTGATAGATTCTCTGGACATATTTACATGTCCCCACAGATGAGTGAAAAGTAAGTAAGGCAGATCCACCTTGATGCCTTTACCCAGACAATACATGAAATACATCTGATCTGAGTTGATGTAGTCAGGAGAATTTGTAGATTTCCTATGATGTATGCAGCCTAAGAAGATCTTAGCCAAGATCTTATATTGAACCTTTAAATCCTTTATCTTGCTTTAAGCTTCCACAGAAGTGAAAACTTTACTTTACACCTCATTCATATGAAGACGACTTGCTGGCAGATGAGTAACACCATCTATTTCTTGATATCCTATCAACTTGTGAATCAGATCTTCAGTGATAATGATATCTTTACCCAGAACTGAAGAAACAATGAATTTGGGGAAAACGGTTGCATGAATCCAAAACTCTTTGACCAAGCAAGGATAAACTGGACCTATCAGTCTATCAAAATACTTTGTCCATCCTTGTGATGACACAGTTGGACGCAAATCATAACCATTCACAACAATGCATTCAAAATCAACTAAGAACTCACATAAAACTTCCAGTTGATCAACAGGTGTGAGGAGAGTTCTTACTGGTTCTTTGAATAGAGTAGGACCCATTGCAGAAGATGAAACCGCAGCCATTGTAGATTCAAATTGTTGAGAGGTTGAAGATGAAGTTTCCATTTCTGATCTTGAGAGATAACGAGTTATTCTTTGAGATTTAGGTTTGGAGGAGAGGAAGAAGCAATGAAGCAAACATAAATGCATAAAAGGTGTGAGAGAAAGTGAAAAGTGTGAGAAGTGTTGTGTTGTGGAATTTATAGGGGCAAAAATTAGGGCACACATTCACACGATCAGCATTTAATTCAATTAATTTAAAACAAAAAGTCACATCAAAAAGAATAATGATTTAAAAGCATTAAATGATACTGACAAGCGTGGAGAGGAAAACGAGAAATTGAGAATTCAAACAGTACCTCAAAAAGGCGTCTCATTGATTTACACTCCACCTTTTCAGATATCATGTGACACGTGTTTGATGTTGATGTGCCTCTGAATCTCTTTATAATAAGAAACGTTAAACAACACTCAGATCTTCTGAGACTTGTTAGATCAGAGTTTCACAAAAAATAAATAACATACCAAAAGAAATAATCAGATAAATTACTTCAGAATATAGATATTAATCATATTTCATCTGAATAAATTTGACTCTGAATAATAGTTTTATTCTGGACAAAAATCCATACTAATATTCTTCAGAATAAATTTAAACCTATCTTCAGCAAGGGGTTTTGTGAAGATATCAGCCCATTGATGGTCTGTATCAACAAAATTTAAGCTTATAATTCCCTTCTGAACATAGTCTTTGATGAAGTGATGCTTAATTTCTATATGCTTTGCCTTAGAATCTAAAATGGGATTCTTAGAAAGGCAAATAGCAGAAGTATTATCACAGAAAATAGAAATGTTACTCTCATGTATCTGATAATCTTCTAGTTGACTTTTCATCCAGAACATTTGTGTGCTACAACCAACAGCAGCAATATATTCTGCTTCTGTTGTTGAAAGCGCTATTGTGGGTTGCTTCTTGCTGAACCATGAGATCAGATGACTTCCCAGAAACAGACAGCTTCCAGAAGTACTCTTACGTTCTATTCTGTCTCCAGCATAATCAGCATCACATAATCCAACTAATCTGTATTCATCAGATCTTCTGTAACACAAACCCATGTTAGTAGTACCTTTTAGATACCTCAAAATCCTCTTAACAGCTGTTAAGTGAGATTCTCTAGGATCTGATTGGAATCTAGCACATAGACAAACACTAAAGAGGATATCAGGTCTAGAAGCAGTCAAGTACAGAAGAGAACCAAACATACCTCTGTAGAGCTTTTGATCTACCTTTTTACTTACCTCTTCTTTACCTAGAGTGCTTGTAGGATGCATTGGAGTCTTTGCTAGCTTACTTTCTGTCATGTTGAATTTCTTCAGAAGTTTCTTTACATACTTTGTATGATGTATGTAGGTGCCTTCTGGAGTTTGATTCACTTGAATTCCCAAAAAGAATTTGTGTTCTCCCATCATGCTCATTTCGAATTCTGCCTACATAGATTGAGCAAACTCCTTTCCAAGCGTAATATTGGTAGTTCCAAAAATAATATCATCAACATAAATCTGATAGATTAAAATGTCTTTCTTAATTGATTTATGGAAGAGAGTAGTGTCAACTTTTCCTCTGATAAAATTATTTTCCAGAAGGAAATTACTCAGCCTCTCATACCAAGCTCTGGGAGCTTGTTTTAAGCCATAGAGTGATTTCTTCAGTTTAAAAACGTGTTCTGGAAATTTTTCATTTTCAAAACCAGGAGGTTGATGAACATAAACTTCCTCTTCTATGAAACCATTTAAGAAAGCACTTTTAACATCCATCTGATACAGAGTGGTGTTATTCTGTGCAGCAAAAGAAATAAGCAAGCGAATAGATTCTAACCTTGCCACAGGAGCATATGTCTCTGTGTAATCTATACCTTCTTGCTGACTGTATCCTTGAGCAACAAGCCTAACCTTGTTTCTGATAACTTCTCCTTGCTCGTTCATCTTGTTTCTGAAGACCCATTTTGTTCCAATGATGTTGAATCCCTTTGGTCTTAGAACCAGATCCCAGACGTCATTCCTTGTGAATTGGTTAAGCTCCTCTTGCATAGCAAGTATCCAATCATTATCTTGCAGAGCCTCATCCACAGAAGTATGTTCAATGATAGATACCAAACCAAACAATGACGTTCCAGAAGATCTGAGAAATGATCTTGTTCTAATAGGGTCATCCTTCTTTCCAATTATCATTTCCTCTAGATGAGAGGCTTTGATTCTGGATGGTCCTTTAACATTTGATTCTTCAGAAATTGTCAAGCTGTCCATCTGAGCAGTCAAGGGAGTAGCATCTGACGTTGCTTCTGGTGCTTTTGCTTGAGCTTTGTTTGCCTCTGATTCTTCAGAGTCTGTGAGAAGGACTTCTCTATCTGCAGAAATTTCAAGCTGCTTTGGCTTTTGATTGCCAAGCTTATCATCAAATCTAACATGAATTGATTCCTCTACAATATGTGTCTCAGTATTGTATACTCTATAGCCTTTAGAGCGTTCAGAATATCCAAGCATGAAACACTTCTGAGCTTTAGAATCAAACTTGTTCAGATTTTCCTTAGTATTCAAAATAAAACAAACACATCCAAAAGGATGGAAATAAGAAATGTTGGGTTTTCTATTCCTCCATAATTCATAGGGAGTCTTCTCCAGAAGAAGTCTTACATACACTCTATTCTGAATATAACAAGCTATATTCACTGCTTCTGCCCAAAAATGTTTTGCCATGTTAGTCTCGTTGATCATGGTTCTGGCCATTTCTTGCAATGTTCTATTTTTCCTTTCTACAAATCCATTCTGTTGAGGAGTTCTAGAACAAGAAAAATCATGTGCAATGCCATTTTCTTTAAAAAAAAATCAAAGTATTTATTTTCAAACTCTCCACCATGATCACTTCTGACTTTAACAATTTTAAATTCTTTTTCGTTTTGGACTTGTTTGCAGAAGTCAATGAATTCAGAATGTGACTCATCCTTGTATTTCAGGAATTTTACCCATGTCCATCTGTTGTAGTCATCAACTATGACTAATCCATACTTTTTGCCTCTGATGGATGCAGTTTTCACTGGTCCAAACAGATCAATATGAAGCAGCTCTAATGGTCTAGAGGTAGAAACAACATTTTTAGCTTTGAAAGAAGATTTTGAAAATTTTCCTTTCTGACATGCTTCACAAAGAGCATCTGAGTTGAACTTCAACTGAGGAAGTCCTCTGACCAGATTGAGCTTATTAATACGAGATATACGTCTCATACTAATATGACTCAATCTTCTGTGCCAGACCCATTGCTCATTGTTAACAGACAGAAGGAATTTTACATTCTGAACATTTAGTTCTGAAAGATTAATTTTATAAATGTTGTTCTTCCTTTTTCCATTAAAGAGGATTGAACCATCTTTTTGACTCACAACTTTACAACATTTTTGATTGAAGATTATATCATAACCATTGTCACTTAATTGACTTATGGACAATAGATTATGTGTTAATCCTTCAACAAGTAAAACATTAGATATGGAAGGGAGGTTACCATTTCCTATAGTTCCAGAGCCAATAATTTTGCCCTTCTGGTTCCCTCCAAACTTCACGTCACCTCCAGATCTAAGTTCCAGGCTTTGGAACATAGACCTTCTTCCCGTCATGTGACGTGAGCAGCCAGAGTCCAGGTACCATGATTGGTGTCTCAACTTTGCTGCTAAGGACATCTGCAACAAAAATTATTTTGTCCTTAGGTACCCATATTTTCTTGGGTCCTCTGAGGTTAGTAGGTTTGAAATTCTGTCTGAATTTCTTTCCCTTAAAAGCATCTTTGTTCGGATGAAGTTTTGGTTTATTAAACACAGGTTTGTTCTGATCAGAACGTGTGTGCTTAATATCATTTAAGTGACCATATTTGAAGTGAGTATACAGAGGAGAATACTTAATGATCATTTTATCAACAAGTTTTGGATTTAAATCCTTCCCAGAGGGTGATTCATATCCAATTCCCTTTCTGTTGTTTCTGGTTACGCCATAGATCATGGAAGCCATTTTGCTTCTATATAGGCCTCTGGATAGAAACTTCTGAAAGCTATGATCATACTCTTCTAAAATGTTTTTAGAACATGATATAGGATCTGAGTTAGATTTTTGAGCTTTTTCTAAATCATTTTTCATTTTAAGATTGTTTGCTTTAAGTTCAGCAACTTTTGATCTCATCTGATCATTCTCAAATGCGAGATAGCTCTGAAGCTTCTTGTATTTGAGTTTGATCTTGCTGTAGCTTTCTAGAATTTCAGATAAACTTTCAGAAAGTTCAGCTCTAGTGAGTTTAGAAAATACCTCTTATGAATCTAATTTTGATCCAGATTCAGCTGTTTCTTCGTGGTCCTCCATATCAGCCATCAGTGCTACATTAGCACATTCATCTTCTGACTCTGATGAAGATTCAGAAGCATCTGAATCATCCCACGTGTCCATTATAACTTTCTTCTTCTTTTCAAACTTCCTTCTGGGTTTCTCTTTCAGAAGTTTGGGACATTCATTTTTATAGTGGTATGTCTCCTTGCACTCGTAGCACACTACATCTTTCTTTCCAGATTTCTTGTGTTCAGAAGATTCGCCACGTTGATCAGATCTCTTGAAGTTTCTGAACTTCTTTTGTTTATGCTTCCAGAGTTGGTTTATCCTCTTGGACAGCAAAGACAGTTCATCTTCTTCTTATGAAGATTCTTCAGAGCTTTCTTCAATTACCTGCAAAGCTTTAGCAGATTTGTTAGATTTTAGCGCAACAGACTTACCTTTCTTCTGAGGTTCGTCTTCTTCCAGCTCAATCTCGTGACTCCTTAAGGAACTGATAAGTTCCTCCAGAGTGATCCTATTCATATCCTTTGCAAGCTTCAGCGTTGTCACCATTGGTCTCCACCTTGTTGGCAAGCTTCTGATTATCTTCTTGACGTGATCAGAGGTAGAGTAACCTTTGTCCAGAACCTTCATACCATCAGTTAGAATTTGGAATCTTGAGAACATAGCTTCCACAGATTCAGATTCCTCCATCTTGAAGGCTTCATATTTCTGAATGAGCGTTAAGGCCTTTGTCTCCTTTACTTGGGAGTTTCCTTCATGCGTCATTTTTAAAGATTCAAACATATCAAATGCTATTTCTCTATTTGTTATTTTCTCATACTCAGTATGAGATATAGCATTTAATAGAATGGTTCTCTCCTTGTGATGGTTTCTAAACTCTTTCTTCTATTGATCAGACATAGACTTTCTGTCAACCTTTTTGCCTTCATCATTAGTAGGATGAATATAGCCATCAGTAACCAAATCCCATAAGTCAGTGTCATAGCCTAGAAAGAAAATTTCTATTCTATCTTTCCAATAATCAAACTTCTCACCATCAAACATGGGAGGTTTGGTGTTGATTCTGTCTCTATCATCGTATTTGTTGTTGTATGAAGTTGAAGCTTCAGCCATGATAAAACAAGAATAATAGATCAAGAGTTTTTCCCAACATAATCTTTTTCTGTCATGGTTAAGTGAGAGCACTTACAGAACCGGAGCTCTGATGCCAACTGAAGGTAGGAAAAACACTTAGAAGGGGGGGGGGGGGGGGTTGAATAAGGGTTTTAAAAAAAAATTAGGATGATAGAAAAATAACAAGGTATTTTTATCCTGGTTCGTTTGAACTCAAACTAATCCAGTCTACCCTACCAAGATGATTTGCCTTTCTCAACAAGGACTTAATCCACTAAATCAAACTAATTACAGTGTTAACCACTAAGACAACTTTCTTAGTCTTCTCAAGAAATCTGACCACACTTGGTATCTTAAGGAATCTTTTAGAAAAGATAAACTAACAATGTGTTTAAGATTTGCTTCTATAAAGCTATATCACAACAGTGATTTTTACACAAGTTTAAGAACGAAAAGAAAAACTATTCAGCTTGAAGAAAGTTTGTATGAGTTGCTTGTTGAATAATTTGTCAATAATTTGTTTGAAGTTTGTTAACCTTTGAAGTGATGCTGAGACTTGCTTTTATAGTACTTTGAATTCCATTTCTCAAAGACTGTGCAATGCTGTGCATTCTGTTCTTTTTGTCTTCTATTGACTTTTCCTTTCTCAGAAGGGGAATGTTCTGACAAATCCTTTTTGTCTGAATTCCTGTGTCATGCACGAATGAGGAAAGAGCCCTTTGGATAAGGACAAGGAATATGCCAACGGATCTTTATTTGAACAACATCTTCTTCAACAACTTTGGAACGTCTTGCATCAGAACTTCTAATGATGTTCCTAGTTCTTCAGATCAGAGTTAACTCAATCAGAGTTTCTCTATCAGAGTTTGCAGCAAAGTGCTTTAAGCGTGAAATTCTTTATCAGAGCATACTTGCTTATCAGAGCTTCTATACTTGCAGTGTTAAGTACTTCCAGAGTCTTCTGAAGCTTTACGTATGTTCTTTACTCAAATTCTTCTCAGCTTCGCTCAGAGTCATTTGTAGCAGATCAGAGTCTTCTGATGTATTGCTTCAGACGTTCAGAGCTTTTTCGTTCTGTAGTGTTCAGAGGCGTTCTTGCTTCCAGAATAATATTAATTTTGATATCTGAAACAAATAAACACTTGAACAAAATTAGAGTATATAAATTCTCTATACAAAATTTCATTAATGTTATCATCAAAACAATGAGATATATTAAACACCAATTTATGTTCTAACAATACTATCAGGATCTTCAGTGGCTACTTTTGTTTGATCTTTCTGCCCTAAGGGTTTAGTCTTACATAGGAGGGAAAGAAGTCGCTAATGGTTGAGTAATTTGTTCCTAAAGGAGATAGAGGACCAGCTAAAGCTAGGGGTTTACCTGAAACAGTTACGGGAATCATTACTTGAGATTCATAGATATGTCTCTTCTCTTCTATGAGAGGTTCAGGAAGGAACTGTTCGTTCTTCACCACCTTCGGTCCGCTTAGTGTAGCAAAGGGAGAAAGCAACGACGCACTCTTTGGCCCCTTGACCTTTGGGTTTTTCTTCTGATCTTGAGTAACAGCAGTGGAGGACGCCATTGTTAAGAGTTTAAGAAAAATGGGTTTACTGAAGAAAAAATGGGAGTGATTGGGAGAAATGCATAGTGATTGCTTGGAGTGGAAAAAAGTAGAAATGATTTTTGAGGAGATTATTTATAAAACGTCTAGAAGTAATCAAAGGTCACTATTCATCATTGAGGGCTAAAAGGTAGTGGGACACGTGGCGTCCCAGGAGCGAAAGTGGGGGTGGTGGCAGTTATTACCTATGCCCACGATCTCATATGTCCTAGGAGAGATGAAGATGTTCTGGGATTTGGTGGGATTTCCAAGAAATTGTTTTCATAATTAGCCATGATGTCATGGACGTGCTTGAAACGTAGCTGAACAGTTTCTTTTAAGTCATGGGTGGTCAGTTATGTTGACACCTACGTGGGGTCGAAAGGTGGCGTCGAATAAGACACTATCAAAAAGACATTTTTGAGGGGCAATTTGTTAGCTCAGAAATTCGACGCCCACATTAAATTAGAGTGTTTGGTTGAAATGTTGAATTCTCGAGGTAATGTGGAGAAGCCTTCGGGTGGGTCTTTACAATAAATGAAATCGAAGGCACTCACATAAGAAATGAAGACTTTTTGGGACTTAGAAAATATTTCTAAGATTAAAGGTACCTTCGACCGAGAATGCTGGCCAAATACTAGCAGAATTTGAAATTCAAATAAAGGAGGGAGTAGTTATGCTTTCTCATTCCTGAACGAGACAAGTGGCGCACATCCAAGAGGCAAATGCATGTAGCACAACACTTGTCAGAGGTTGATTATCTTAAGAAGTTAACAACAGTTAATTTTATTATTATAAATAGGGGTTCTAGCAATAGGATTTGGGGTGTTGTGTTTAGTATTGTACGAGTCACTCCAAATTCACTCAAAGTATCCGTGTGCAGAGAAAAGAGTCTTGGGAGAATGTACGTAATGTAAAATTACCATTTTATGCTTTAATGAAATTTACTTTCAATTTATGTTAAAAGAGTTCATCTTTTACTTTCCTGCAATTTATGTCTTTAGCGTTACGCTTTGTTTCTTTTTAAGCGTTTTTATTACAGTTTTTAACCTTTTCTTTCAATTTAACATTCTTACATTCCTGTCGAACCATACACTTCAATTGAACTTTCTTTATAAACATTGTCGAAGTGTTCAGTCTTTAATATTTTCCGTAGATTAAAGTTTAGCACATGTCCTAGGATCAATCTGATCGATCCTGTGAGTCACCAAAGTTAAATTTGAAAGATCTGCGGTTGTTTTCCAATTTTCACGAGAAACAAATACAACCTCAAATTGTCACATATTATTCCTATGATAAATAATTAAGGCCAACGTAACCTCGCTCAGTGATTCTTGAAAATCATTATTCGAGAATAGGCTCTCCTTACTTTTTTATCGCTAGTAGAGCTTAGGTCACCACTACACACATATACATTAAGATATTTTACGCTAATCGTCCCAACGTATATGAAATCTTGCCCCCACCTTTTTTTGTCGAGTGTTGTTGAAAGTCCACGAGTGTTTTCTTCGATCTTTGCCAAGAACCTAATTTACGATAACCGTTGAATTGTACGAAATTTATAAAATAACTAGAATATAATTTATGGTTAATTAAACATAATCTCGTTGCAACTTGAAATATTTATTTATTAAAATATATAATAATAGCCTCCATTATATTTAAATAATTATTAAATTCAAATATAAATTAGACTAT
Organism: Lathyrus sativus; assembly: GCA_963859935.3. Classification (NCBI taxonomy): domain Eukaryota; kingdom Viridiplantae; phylum Streptophyta; class Magnoliopsida; order Fabales; family Fabaceae; genus Lathyrus; species Lathyrus sativus. Next base: position 48,328,996 of record OZ012739.1, read on the forward strand.
ACCTCCTTTTGAGTTTGTTCACTTTAGAAAATTATCAAGAATATATTCCTAATAACATTTAAATTATAATAATATTTGGGCATTATAATGACTTAAAATGGTAAAATTTATTTTGAAATTTATAAGTTCAATATCTCGACGTCTGAACGGAATTTGTATAGAAATTTTAAAATAACCTTTATATAAATAATATAATAAATATAATATAATTAAAGTAAAATGGACATTATAACAGCTTACCAATTACTTATGAAAATGATTTGGACAAAACTTTGACGTATAAAACTCCTTTGAAACTTTAGAAGAATTTTTACCATTAAATAGCTCTAAAAATTACGAACTGACATCGTGAAAACTTTGATAACTAAAACTTATATTGCTATATAAAGAAACTACAGAAGGAAAAAAAATAAAGAGGTAAGAAAGATGATTTGTGAAGGAATGAATGAAAGTGGGGTGGGAAAGACCCCTATTTATACTAGTTATAAAATATTAAAATAACATAAATGTATCTTCTTTTGCCCATACCTTCTAACTTTTCAACTCTTACTAGTAAATATGTATTTATCAAATATTTACTAATCTTATATCAATAGTTCTTTAGATGTTCTAGTATGACTTTGTGAAAATAATTTATGAGAAAGGTATGAGAGCTTGATATCTTAATGTTTCATGACATAATATCATGTAGGATATTAATAGAAAAATGAGATATGTATTTCTTTTATAAAAATAAAATGATGATAATAATAATAATAATAATAATAATAATAATAATAATAATAATAATAATAATAATAATAATAATAATAATAATAATAACAAAGATAATTATTTGATATATTTATTAACTTAAAATTATTTTATTTACTAATTAGTTTGTAGAGTAAAATGATAATATTCAAATAAAATGAAATAATAATAATAACAAAACAACAACAACAATAATAATAAAAATAATATAAATAATTAATTGACTTAAACTTAAGTATTTTAAATATTAATCTCAATTTTAAAGTTTAGTTTGTAAAATAAAATGATGATATTCAAATTGAATAATAATATTAATAATAAAATTAAAGGGTAATTAATTGATAAACTAATTATTATAAGTGTTAATTTCAGTATTTAGTTTTTAATAATAAGCGATGTTAAAATCTCAAATCTAATCAGATATATTATTTAGAGTATGGAAAATTAGGATGTTACATTACCACCCCCCTTAAAGAAATTTCGTCCTCGAAATTTAGCGTACCTAAAACATATGTGGATACTTCTAACGCATGTCTTCTTCTCTTTCCCAAGTAGAATCACCAGTTACGTCATCCCAAACAACTCTAACCAATGGTATATGCTTTCTAAGAAGTTCCTTAATTCGATGATCTAAAATCTTGACAGGTATAACCTCATATTCCAAGTTATCTCTAAGTTTCATAGTTTCAGGCTCAATGACATGTGAAGGGTCAGGATAATACTTTCTCAGTTGTGATATATGGAATACATCATGAAGATTAGACAGGTTTAGCTGCAAAACAATGTGATACGCTACAGGTCCAATCTGCCGTAAAATTTAAAAAGGCCCGATAAACCTTGGTGTTAACTTCCTATTTTTGATTGCTCATGTAATTCCCACTCTAGAAGTTACCCTAATGAACACATGATCTCCTGCCTCAAATTTCAAAGGTCTTCTCCTCTTATCACTATAACTCTTTTGATGATCCTGTGCAACCTTCAGTTTTTCTCTAATAAGCTTAACCTGATCTGTCGTTTGTTACACGAATTCTGAACTCAATATTTTATTTTCTCCAACTTCATACCAACATAAAGGTGTACGACACTTTCATCCATACAATGCTTCATATGGAGCCATGCCGATACTTGAGTGAAAGTGATTGTTTACAAGTAAACTCAATCAATGGTAAGAACTCCTCCTAACTTCCTTTGTATTCAAGAGCACAAGCTCTCAACAGATCCTTTAACGATTGAATCGTCATTTCATACTGGCCATCTGTTTGGGGATGATAAGCTGAACTTAACCTCAGTTTGGTTCCTAAATCTAAATGTAACTGATGCCAAAAATTTGATGTGAATCTGGGATCTCTATCACTGACTATACTTGAAGGTATTCCATGCAATCTAACAATTTCCTTTACATATACCTGAGCTAGTCTCTCCAATTTAAATGTCTGTTTGATGGGAATGAAATGTGCACTCTTTGTCAACCTATTAATGATTACCCAAATTGCATCATGCTGATTCTGAGTCTTAAGCAAAGCAGTTACAAAATCCATAGTTATTTCGTCCCACTTCCAGTGTGGAATGTCTAAATGTTGTAACAATCCGACTGCTTCTGATGTTCAATCTTTGCCTTCTGACACACCAAGAAACTTTGAACACATTCTGCTATATGTTTCTTCATTCCAAACCACCAAAATATTGTCTTCAAGTCTTGATACATCTTTGTGGCTCCTGAATGAAAACTCATCTTACTTTTGTGGCCCTCTTCCAAAATCAACTTTTGAATATCCTGGTTTTGAGGTACACACATCCTTTCTCTAAACCTTACAATTTAATCACTCCTTATATTAAAATCTCCATTTTGACCATCTCTTATAGTTTCCTTTATGTTCATTAGATGGTCATCAAGTTGTTGTTATTTGATCCATTTCAGAAATTCATTAGAGACGACAACAACGCCTATGAAGATACTTCCCTCATTGTGATGTACTCCTAAGTTTAAATCCACGAATTGGTTAATCAACTCTTCTTCCCTCAACATCATTGCATATGCATGAAGTTTCTTTCGACTCAAAGCGTCTGCTACAAAATTGGCCTTTCCTGGATGATACTACAACTCAAAATCATAGTCCTTCAAGAATTCCATCCAGCGCCTTTGTCTCATGTTTAGATATTTCTGATCAAATAAATACTTCAGGCTTTTGTGATCACTTAACACGGTGAACTTTGATCCATAAAGATAATGCCTCCAAATCTTTAAGGCGAACACAATTGCTGCTAACTCTAGGTCGTGAGTTGGGTAGTTCCTCTCATGCACCTTCAAATGTCTTGATGCATAAGCTATCACCTTCTTTTTTACATCAACAGACAACCAAGACCTTAATATGACGCATCGCAATACACGTCAAATTATCCTGATGGGTCTGGTAAGATGAGTATTGGTGGTGAAGCCAATCTTTCCTTTAACTTCTGAAAACTTTCTTCGCACTCTTTAGTCCATTCAAAGTTTTTACCTTTCCTCGTTAAATGATTCATAGGCAAAGCAATCTTTGAAAATCGTTCAATGAACCTTTGATAATGTATTTCTAGTCCAAGAAAACTTCGAATCTCGCCAACATTCTTTGGACTCTCCCACTTTGTTACTGCTTCGACTTAATTGGGTCTACTACAATACCTTATTTACTGATTACATGACCAATAAATTGTACTTCCTTCAACCAAAATTCATATTTTGATAATTTCAAGTATAATTAACGGTCTTTTAATATTTGTAGCACAATTCTCAAATGTTCTTCATGCTCTACCTCATTCTTAGAATAAATCAAAATGTCATTAATGAAAACTACAACAAATTGATCTAAGTATGACCTAAAGATCCTATTCATGTAATCCATGAATGTTGTTGGAGCATTAGTCAAACCAAATGGCATAACTAAGTACTCATAGTGTCTATAACGAGATCTAAAAGCTGTTTTTGGAATATCATCCTTCTTCACCTTGATCTGATGATATACAGACTTCAAGTCAATCTTCGAGAATACTGATGCTCCCTTCAATTGATCCATCAAGTCGTCGATTCTAAGCAAAGGATACTTGTTTTTCATAGTAGCTTTATTAAGCTGTCTGTAATCTACACAAAGTTTAGAAGAACCATCTTTCTTCTTCACAAACAAGATTAGAGCTCCCCATGGCGATACACTGGGTCTAATAAATTCCTTTTCTAACATCTTGTCTAATTTTTTCTTTAACTCAGCAAGCTCTGAGGGTGGCATTCGATAAGGAGATATAGAAATTGGTCCAGTTCCTGGAACCAAGTCTATAGAAAACTCCACTTCCCTAACCGGTGGTAAACCTGTAACATCTTCTAGAAAGACTTCTGGGAATTCATAAACCACTGGAAAATTTTCATCACTAGGGGTTTCTCCTACTAACATGGAGAATAACATCATAAATTTTTAAGTGAGGGTTTCAACCTTGCTGACTTCTCCACTATCTTCTCCAAATGTTAAAATTTTCTTCTTGAATCTCAAGTTTACACCGCTGGCTGATAACCAATCCATTCCTAAGATGACATCTAGGTCTTGTAGCGGGAGTACCACAAGATATACTAAGAATATTCTATTTTCTAAGATTATTGGGCAATCTACACAGACTGAAAAAGTTACCATTCTTTCTCATGAGGGACTTGTAATAGTCAACTTATAATTGGTATTAACAATTTCAAATCCCAAAAATTCAGCATAAGATGTAGATATAAAAGAATGTGTAGATCCTGAACCGAATAAAACTGATACCATCTTATCTCTAATTAAACACATACCTTGAATTAACCCATCTGACTTTGAGATCTCAGCTCCTTTAATTGCAAATACTCTTCTAGTGGTTGACTTATTGTGATTCTGAGGTCTCTGACCAACACTTGGGCCTCCATTCCTTGCTCTCCCTATATTTTTATTGTTTATTAGACTGCTTTTCTGGTCTGTTGGTTAATTTTTCCTTGGGTACAATCTTTGAGAAAGTGGCCTTTCTGACCACAGCGAAAACAAGCTCCAATATTTCTATTTGGACAATCTTTGTTAAGATGTGCCCCTCCACAGCTGTAACAATTAAATGTTAACCTTCTAGAATCTTGGTTATGATAAGGTGTAAGCCTTTGATATGGCCTACCCCCTTGTTAGGTCCTTCCTCCATGGCCTCAGTTAAGGTGGCCCTTATGATTGTTGTTTCAGGTTGATCCTCCTGATCCATATTGATTCTTCCTATTGTCAATTCCTTCCAACTTCCGACACCTTTCTATCATCTCACCAAAGCGCACAATATGCAGAGGTAAAACCGCCATCTGGGTATCATATTTCAATCCATCTTGATATTTTTCACACATCCATTCTTCCCTTGGATGCAAGCGGTAAAACTCAGAATACTTTAGTAAGGATTCAAACTTCCTAGTATACACTTCCACTATCATCACACCTTGACGCAGGTTCTGAAATTCTCTCTCCTTCTCTTTCCTACATAACTTTGGAAAATACTTCCCCAAAAATTCTTTGAACAAGATCCAATTGATCTCTCTTCCTCCCTCTTCTAACAATTTATATTTTCCTCTCTACCAAGCTTCAGCATCGCCTATTAGCATGAATGTTGCATAACCAACCCTTCTATTCTCTCTACAGTGACTGAAAGAAAATATCTTCTTTATCTCTTGCAACCATTTCTCAGCACCCTCCAGATTAAAGTCACCACAAAACTGTGGTGGTTTTCCTTTCAAAAACGAGCTCAATCCCGCATCTTCATGCACAGTTTCCCTTTGTTATTGCTGAAAAAGTTGATGATCTCGAGTGATTTGCACGATCTGATACAATGGATGCATTGTCATTATCCTTACATCTATGATCTTTTAGGCGTTCAGGGCTCACCTTTCTTGTGTGACCCTCCTTCTTACAGTGATAACATCGAATACTAGATGTTTCACTATTATAAGACTTTTGCTGACTTTTACGTTTCTTCTTGTCGAACTTACCATCCTTTTGCAAGAATTTTACCTTAACGACCAAACCTTCACCCACTGTCGAAGGTTTATGCTCCTTTCATTTGTTTAGATCCTTAGAATACAAGGCTGATTAAACTTCTTCAAAGCACAAGGACTCCCTTCCATACAAGAGAGTTTCTTTGAAGTGAACATATGTACTGAGCATAGAGCACAACAATAATAGTGCTTGATCTTCATCATCGATATTCACATCAATATTTTCAAGATTAAGAATCAGCTTGTTGAACATATCCAACTGTTCAATCAACACTTTATCTTCACTCATCTTGAATGAATACAAAGCTTGCTTCAGATAGAGTCGATTCACCAGAGATTTGGTCATGTATAAAATTTTAAGTTTCAACCATAACCTCTATGTCACAGTCTTCTTTGATACATGTCGAAGAACCTTATCACTAAGGCTCAAAAATATCATGTTGTGGGTTTTCTCTATCATGGCCATCTTTTCTTTTTCGGTTAACATGACGTCCATGGCAGCCTCTCCCTTCAATGCTTCCAAACAACCTTGCTGAATCAATAGGGATTTCATCTTCAAGCGCCACAGACCGAAGTCGTTCACTCCGGTGAACTTTTTAATCTCATACTTTGTTAAAGGCATCTTCCTCCACGCTCACCGCACTAATTTGTTGTGAAAAAGGATGCCTTGGAACAGAATATACTCGGTTTCTTTATAGACAAAAAACACATAAGGGTTAGGGTTAATAAAGAAAATAAAGAAAGATAACAATGATTGGTTATAACTGTTATTCTTTACTTTCTCTATAAAACAGATTACAAGTACTCAAGAATAACAAATAACTCTCTCACCCTAATTAGGATTTGTCACACCACTAATAAGATGAGAAACTAGTATGTTATTTATAATAAACCTAACATACTAAACTAATGGGCTTTTTAAAAATTACCCATTACAAGCTAACTTAGCGTACAAGCTAACTTAAACAATTAGATTCTTAACATAAAGCTCAATTCGACAACTACATACTAGAACACAATTCGACTACATCATGTAAGTCTTCGACAATAACATGCGAGCAAACTTCAATGGCATATTAACTAGAGTTCGATCCAATATCTCACAATTATTTATAAAAAATAAAAGAGTTTGAAGATAGTAGATAAGAAATTTATACAGGTTTATCATAACGTAATTTATAATAAGTTGTAATGTAACAAACTTTGTACTCCATTTAAATGGTACATCCTAGACTATAGATTTATGATAAAGTTAGTTTCTATCGACAACTATTACTTATCTCATGTCTTTGTAATTTTCTAGTCCAATATATATATATATATATATATATATATATATATATATATATATATGTATGTATGTATGTATGTATGTATGTATGTATGTATGTATGTATGTATGTATGTATGTATGTATGTATGTATGTATGTATGTAAGTACAGAGTATGCCTAAGAAGGGGGGGGGGGTGAATTAGGCTTTTAGGGACTTTTTCCGGTTTTTCGGTATTCTTGAAATTTTACTGGTTAGGTTCTTGGTGATTAATGCAGTAGAAAGTAAAAGGACAGTGGACACCAAGATTTATAGTGGTTCCCCTCATAATCCGAGAGTACTCCACTCCCCTTTCAACACGAAAGAGAGTTTTCACTATTGATGTTAGATTTCTACACAAGACAATCCTAACAACCAAGAACAATCCTCTTGGATTTACAATATTTTTAAGTCCTACCGAGAATAAATATCTCACACAAGGACCTCTTGTATCCACAATCCGGATCACAAGGAAAACCCTACAAACTTATCTTTTATAATTCTAAGAATAAGTTGTAGTCAATATGAATTTGAATATAAGTATAATTTGAATGTATATCAATGTGAAATATTGATCTTCTTCTTGAAACAAAGATTACTCAGAATTTATACAAGTGTTCTTTTGTGAAAGTAAGCTGTAAAGATGTGAAAGTGTATTTCAATGGCTTCTTTCAAAAATTCTGGTTTTGAACACTTTGTGAAAATTCAAAAGGTTGAAGAAAGAGTAATTTTGAAATTTGTTTCTTGAAGGTTGTTTTGAAATTGAAATTGAAATCAATTTATACTGATCAAAAACCTTTCCAAAAAGGTGTGTTTTTGGGATATCAAAAATAGCCAGTAAGAAATTTTAGAACAATGTGCTCTTTCATGAAAAGCTGCTATTTTTGGTTGTTGTTACAGTGTTAATCGGTTAACCATATAGGTTAATCGGTTAACACCTTTCCAACGTGCAAAATATTCAAATTTTTCATGTGTTAATCGGTTAACCTATATGGTTAATCGGTTAACACTGTTAGAAATCCCAAAAATACAATTTTAACTTGTGTTAATCGGTTAAACTATATGGTTAATCGGTTAACACTGAAGGTTTTTCCAAAAATACTTAATTTTAAAATAACAAGAGTATTTTAAAAGAGTTTAAAAAGGTTTTGTGTTAGTGGTGAAGTGAAGCGAGATTAAAGAACACTTGCATACATAATTCTAAGTAAGCAATGTTATACCGTGTCTTGAATCTTCAACACCACTTGAATTTTTGAAAGATGAAACTTTGATCCATAGCGATGTATGAGATCTTGCGATGTTCTTTATAATTTATTCTTGTTGATAGGTTTGCACCTCTTGCTTTCTGTGAAGAGATTATGATAGAGAAGCTTCTGATTTTATCTCCAGTGTATATACCCCCACGGGAATATAGTGTAAGCAGCTTCAATAAGCATATACCCCCACGGGTATATAGAGAAAGTATCTTGCTTGCCAAACTTGTATGAGTTGTCTTCATCAAAGCATAGACGGCTTTGAATCTTGATTCCACAATCTCCCCCTTTTTGATGATGACAACCATTTCTTTGAAAAATAGCTTTTATACTTGGTTCGTAGCATTTCTCCCCCTAAGTTGAATCTCCCCCTAAATAAATACAAGAGAGGTAACACTTTTGCTACAAGGAAAATGTTAGAACCACACTCCTTCTCCCCCTTTGTCATTAGCAAAAAGGAAGAGGGACATGAAAGAAAAATAGCACACAAGCATGCAACAATAATCATACATGATTCACACATAAACCATTTAACACACATTTTACTAAAATTTTAATTAATTTTTCGTTTCTGATTTTTGAAAATTTTAACACATTAAAAAAAACTGAATCAGAATTGAAAAACTAACAGTGTTAATCGGTTAACCCATATGGTTAATCGGTTAACACACGCGAATTTTAGAAAAAAATGCTTAGAAAATAGAATGCAAACATGTTGGAAAACATACATTATGCAAACATTAACATGAGAAAAGGTTAGATGTCACCTTTATCAAGAATCCCAAGTTCTCTCCGAATTTTGAAGAACAGTTCTTTCGCCAATGGTTTGGTAAAGATGTCGGCGAGTTGATTGTGCGTATCGATGAAAGTAACATCTACATCTCCATTAAGTACGTGATCTCGAAGGAAGTGATGCCGGATATCTATATGTTTTGTTCTTGAATGCATGACTGGGTTCTTTGTAATATTGATGGCACTTGTATTATCACATCTAAGAGGAATGCAGCCGAGATCTATACCGTAATTGAGGAGTTGTTGCTTGAGCCACAGAATTTGTGCACAGCAACTTCCTGCTGCTATATATTCCACTTCGGCTGTACTGAGTGCCACACACGCTTGCTTCTTGCAGGCCCATGACACTAATGCATTCCCGAGAATGTGACATGTACCGCTTGTGCTTTTTCTATCGGTCTTACATCCTGCATAGTCAGCGTCAGAGTAACCAACTAAAGAACAAATACTATCTTTAGGATACCATAATCCTACGTTCATTGTCCCTTTGAGATACTTTATAATTCTCTTTACGGCTGTGAGATGCAATTCCTTCGGACTTGCTTGAAAGCATGCACACAAACAAACGCTAAACATAATGTCAGGACGGCTTGCCGTCAAATATAGTAATGAACCAATCATACCTTGATATTTTGTTATATCAACTGGAGTACCGAATTCATCTTGATCAACGTACGTTCCGGATCCCATAGGAGTGGACATCACCTTGCAACTATCCATATCGAATTTCTTCAACAATTCCTTGCAATACTTGGATTGGTTGAGGAAGATGCCATCCTTAGTTTGCTTGATTTGTAGTCCAAGAAAATAATTCAATTTTCCCATCATGGACATCTCAAACTCTCCTTGCATCATAAGTGATAATTCTTCGCAAAGCTCTTTGTTTGTTGATCCGAAGATGATGTCGTCGACATAGACTTGAACCAATAAAGTGTTTCCTTTGATCTTCTTTATGAACAATGTCTTGTCAACCTTTCCTTTTGTAAATCCCTTCTCACATAAGAAATTGCTAAGGTGGTCATACCATGCTCTTGGTGCTTGTTTTAGTTCGTAGAGTGCCTTTTTCAGTTTGTAAACATGTGAGGGATTCTTGAAGTCTTCAAAACTCGGAGGTTGTTTGACGTAGAATTCCTCATTAATGTACCCATTCAGGAAAGCGCTTTTGACATCCATCTGGAACAACTAAAAATTCATAGAACAAGCGTAAGCAAATAGTAATCTAATTACTTCTAACCTTGCTACCGGAGCGAACGTTTCATCAAAATCAATTCCTTCCTCCTGGTTGTAGCCTTGTGCGACCAATCTTGCTTTGTTACGAACTATGATCCCATTCTCGTCAAGTTTGTTCTTGAACACCCTTCTTGTTCCTATGATGTGCTTATGGTCTGGTCTTGGTACAAGACTCCAAACTTGATTCCTTTCGAATTGGTTGAGTTCTTCTTGCATCGCTACAATCCATTGGTCATCGCCTAAAGCTTCATCAATCTTGGTTGGTTCAATTTGAGATACAAAAGACATGTTAAGACAAGCTTCCTTAAGATTAAGTTGAGTTGTAATGCCTTGGCTAATATCACCAATAACTTTATCTATCGGGTGATCTCTATGCGTTCTCCATTCCTTCGGAAGATCTTGATGTTCTTCAATGATTTGAGTGACATCCTCTTGTGGTATTTCTTAATTCTTTAAAATCTCTTCTTGTTGTTGTGGAGAACCTACTATATCATCATCATCATTCATAATAATATTATCCTCTTTCGAGGGGTTAGTCTCATCAAACGAAACATGAATGGATTCTTCCATAGTAAGTGTTCTCTTATTAAAAATTCTAAATGCTTTACTATAAAGAGAGTAACCAAGAAATATACCTTCGTCGGATTTCTCATCAAACTTACTGAGATAATCTTTGTTGTTATTGAGAACAAAGCATTTGCATCCGAATATGTGGAAGAATTCTATATTTGGTTTTCTTCCCTTGAACAACTCATACAGAGTCTTTTTAAGGAGTGGTCGAATATTGACACGGTTGCTTACGAAGCATGCTGTACTAACTGCATCTGCCCAAAAATATTTAGGAAGATTTGCGTCACTGAGCATTGTCCTTGCAAGCTCTACCAGTGATCTATTCTTCTGTTCTACGACACCGTTTTGTTGAGGCGTCCTTGGTGCTGAAAAATTATGAGAAATTCCGTACTCTTCGCAAAATTCTTCAAAGTCTGAATTTTGGAATTCTCCACCGTGATCGCTTCTTATAGAGGCTATGGTGAGTGATTTCTCATTCTGAATATGCTTTGCATATTTCTTGAATGCTTTAAAAGCATCACTTTTCTACACTAAAAACAATGTCCAAGTGTATCGAGAGAAATCATCAACAATAACTAAGGCGTAGAAATTACCTCCGAAGCTTTTTGTTCTTGATGGACCAAAAAGATCCATATGCAACAATTGAAGTGGCCTTGATGTAGAAACCACTTGCTTGGATTTGAAAGTTGTCTTGGTCTGTTTTCCCTTTTGACATGCATCGCATAACTTATCCTTGATGAATTTTATCTTCGGAAGACCAACAACTAGATCATGCTTTATCAACTTGTTTAAATGCTCCATGTGAATGTGAGAAAATCTTTTATGCCAAAGCCATGCGTCGTTGTTGTTCGCCATAAGACATTTTACCTTCAAGGAAGAGTCATCAAAAGAAATCATAAAAATGTTATTATATCTTTTACCTTTTAACAAAATGTCATGAGTGACTTCATGTTCTATCAAGCATTCCTCCTTTGTGAAGTTGATTCGGAACCCTTTGTCACACAATTGACTTATGCTAAGTAGGTTGTGTTTAAGGCCTTCCACATAAAGAACGTCTTCGATGATTGTACATGGAGGTGCACCAATGGTTCCAACTCCAAGAATTTTTCCTTTATTATCATCATCGTAAGTGACATATCCTTTGGCCTTTAATGATAAACTTGAAAATTTGTTTATGTCTCCCGTCATATGCTTCGAGCAACCGCTATCAAGATACCATTGATTAGTGGTTGTCTTCAAGCATACCTACAACACAAAATCAGGTAGTGTTAGGTACCCAAATTGCTTTGGGTCCTTGATAGTTAGTACCTTTTTCAACCCACACATAATACCCTTTAGCAACACCAATATTGCGCACATAGCAAGCATTAGGTGTATGGCCTTTAATTCCATAATAAGAACATGTAGGTTGAAAGTGACTTCTATATCTAGGAACATAATTCTTTTTCTTTGCAATGCTTTTCTTGTTATGATATTGATGCTGAACTTTAGAAGTGCTGGCCTTTTCTTTAACAATTTGTTCACTTGCTCTTACGAAAACGGTCTTATTGGTGCTTGGATTTGAAAATTTAGAATATCCTAATCCACTTTTATCATTAGGATATCTTTGATGTTTTAGAATTTCTTCCAAGCCAATTTGACCTTTTTCGTATCTTTCTAAAACTCTTTTGAGTTGAACAATTTGGAAAGATAAAGACTCACACTTCTTACATACAAGACTTTGTTTTTCATCCATCAGTTTCTGTTTTTCATCTTCAATATTTTTCATAAAAACAGAGTTTTGTTCTTCTAAAGAGGAGATTCTTTTCTTTTGTGATGAGATGTTTTTATACAAAGTCTTGCACTCTTTTAGAAGTTCATCTATAATTTCTTGTGCATCATTATCATAAACAGAAAAATTACTACTAACCTCATTTTCTTCATCGGAGTGGTGAGAGGCCATTAACGCCATATTTGCACATTCATCGTTTTCTGATTCTGATGATGAACTTACTTCGTTGTCGTCCCATGCGGCATAAGCCTTCTTCGTTTTGAAATCCTTCTTGCCTTTGAATTTTCCTTTATTTGCGAGTTTCGGGCAATCTGGCTTTATGTGACCTTGTTTCCCACATTCGTAACATGTAATTTCTTGGTTTGATGTGGGTGCCTCCTTTTTCCTGAAATGTCTATTCTTTTTAGAAAAAGAAGAAATTTTATTATTATTAAAATACTTACCAAGCTTCTTTACTAGAAGCGTGAAATTTTCGTCTTCGGAAGATTCGTCATTTTTGTCATCCCTTGTGTCAATCTTCAAGGCAATTCCTTTGGACTTCTTGTCTTGACTTTCATGCTTCTCAAGCCTACCAAGTTCCAGTTCATGCTCTTGAAGTTTGCCAAATAATAAAGCGGATGTCATCGTTGAAAGACTCTTCTTTTCGAAAATAGCGGTCACCTTTGGTTGCCATTCTCTTGTTAAGGATCTTAGGACTTTCAAGTTGAGATCATCATTGGTGAAGGTCTTCCCGAGGGAAATCAGATGATTAGTTAGATGAAGGAATCTCTTTTGTAAGGCAACAATGGATTCACCAGGCTGCATACGGAACATTTCATATTCTTGACTTAAAGTATTAAGTCTTGATCTTTTTTACTTCGGCTGTCCCTTCATGCGTTTCTACCAGGGTGTCCCAAATTTCCTTTGCTAATTTACACTGTGATATACGGAAGAATTCGTCCATGCTGAGAGCGCTTTGAAGTATGTTGATTGCTTTCTTCTCATTCAAAATTCTCTTCTTGTCCTCTTCATCATATGAGGATTTTATCTTTGGAGTACCAACAGCATTTACCACACTTGTAAGAACATGTGGACCAGTTTCTACGGTTTCCCACATACCATCTCCTTGAGCCTCAAGATGTGCCTTCATACGGATTTTCTAAAAATCGAAGTATTCTCCAGAAAAGAGTGGTGGCTTGTTACTACTTCCACCATCTTTGAAAACCGGGTTAGTACTAGCGGAAGCCATTAGGATCGATAGGAACAGGTTACCTTAACCTGCTCTGATGCCAATTGTAAGTACAGAGTATGCCTAAGAGGGGGGGTGAATTAGGCTTTTAGGGACTTTTTCCGGTTTTTCGGTATTCTTGAAATTTTACTGGTTAGGTTCTTGGTGATTAATGCAGTAGAAAGTAAAAGGACAGTGGACACCAAGATTTATAGTGGTTCCCCTCACAATCCGAGAGTACTCCACTCCCCCTTTCAACACGAAAGAGAGTTTTCACTATTGATGTTAGATTTCTACACAAGACAATCCTAACAACCAAGAACAATCCTCTTGGATTTACAATATTTTTAAGTCCTACCGAGAATAAATATCTCACACAAGGACCTCTTGTATCCACAATCCGGATCACAAGGAAAACCCTACAAACTTATCTTTTATAATTCTAAGAATAAGTTGTAGTCAATATGAATTTGAATATAAGTATAATTTGAATGTATATCAATGTGAAATATTGATCTTCTTCTTGAAACAAAGATTACTCAGAATTTATACAAGTGTTCTTTTGTGAAAGCAAGCTGTAAAGATGTGAAAGTGTATTTCAATGGCTTCTTTCAAAAATTCTGGTTTTGAACACTTTGTGAAAATTCAAAAGGTTGAAGAAAGAGTAATTTTGAAATTTGTTTCTTGAAGGTTGTTTTGAAATTGAAATTGAAATCAATTTATACTAATCAAAAACCTTTCCAAAAAGGTGTGTTTTTGGGATATCAAAAATAGCCAGTAAGAAATTTTAGAACAATGTGCTCTTTCATGAAAAGCTGCTATTTTTGGTTGTTGTTACAGTGTTAATCGGTTAACCATATAGGTTAATCGGTTAACACCTTTCCAACGTGCAAAATATTCAAATTTTTTATGTGTTAATCGGTTAACCTATATGGTTAATCGGTTAACACTGTTAGAAATCCCAAAAATACAATTTTAACTTGTGTTAATCGGTTAACCTATATGGTTAATCGGTTAACACTGAAGGTTTTTCCAAAAACACTTAATTTTAAAATAACAAGAGTATTTTAAAAGAGTTTAAAAAGGTTTTGTGTTAGTGGTGAAGTGAAGCGAGATTAAAGAACACTTGCATACATAATTCTAAGTAAGAAATGTTATACCGTGTCTTGAATCTTCAACATCACTTGAATTTTTGAAAGATGAAACTTTGATCCATAGCGATGTATGCGATCTTGCGATGTTCTTGATAATTTATTCTTGTTGATATGTTTGCACCTCTTGCTTTTTATGGAGAGATTAAGATAGAGAAGCTTCTGATTTTATCTCCAGTGTATATACCCCCACGGGTATATAGTGTAAGCAGCTTCAATAAGCATATACCCCCACGGGTATATAGAGAAAGTATCTTGCTTGCCAAACTTGTATGAGTTGTCTTCATCAAAATATAGACGGCTTTGAATCTTGATTCCATAATATATATATATATATATATATATATATATATATATATATATATATATATATATATATATATATATATATATATATATATATATATATATATATATATATATATATATATATATATATATATATATATATATATATATATATATATATATATATATATATATATATATATATATATATATATATATATATATATATATATATATATATATATATATATATATATATATATATATATATATATATATATATATATATATATATATATATATATATATATATATATATATATATATATATATATATATATATATATATATATATATATATATATATATATATATATATATATAGAGAGAGAGAGAGGATTTCTTAAAGTAGTTTAAATACTTCTTACCCACTATGCAAAATTATTTAAATGCTTTTAGTTTTCGAAGATACATCTTCGGACACACCCATTTCTGAATAAACTTTAACATATTTTGGAGATGCATCTCCGAAATAATTTAAAACATTGAATACGTCCCATTCAGAAGCCTTTTACGTTTAAATTGTACTGGAGATGCATTTCCATGAATATTCCAGAGATATATCTCCGAAATGTATCAGAACATGTTTTTTATATTGTAGATGCTTTTGATTGGCTGCATTTTGTGGCAAAATATTGATGGATGTATGAATGTCATGACTGATGTTATGACATACATAATGAGGCTTCAGCAGGGTAAGTTTAAATAGCTAAGAGTCACTTAAGTTGGATGTCATGACTGAATGTTATGACATCAAGCGTATGACATCAGGGCGCGCAGGTATTAGTTTTTGTTATTAGCTCAGGCTATACTTCAGGAAACATTTTAGGAAGCCTAGTTATCTTAGGTGACATATCAGGCATTGCTAAGGATAACATGGAATGTCCTTGACTCAATTGGACATGCATAGCTTCATGAAGAGAGGTTTATCTTGGGTAAACCTAACTTATGTACGAAGGCCCAAAGACAATCTGCTGCTATAAATAACAAAAGATCAATCCTAATCATGTAGAGATTAAAGAGTGTAGTTTGTGAGTGAAGAAGTCTGATTGTATTAGTTGTTCTTCACGTGGGTATTGTGTCTTAAGATACTTGTATACCAAGCAATTGTCTGCTGCATGATTGCTTTGGTATAGTGTGTGTGAACTGTATGTTCAGTGTTTCACTCTAAGCTTTTAAGCAAGAGTGGTGTGTCACTTGATCAAAGCTGTGAAGCAAGATCAAGGTGTGTTTGAAGTGTGTATTCAATTTCTCATTTGTAACTTTGAATTGGTTAATATCACTACTGTGATTGAGAGGGAGTGAGTTGGTAACTCTGGTCTAGTGCTAGGCTGAAGTGTCATTGGGTAGGTCTTAAGTGAAGAGTGCAAACTGGTTGTTTGACTCTGAATTAATTCTACTAATAGTGAATTTCCTCCCTGGCTTGGTAGCCCCTAGATGTAGGTGTGGTTGGCACTGAACTGGGTAAACAATTACTTGTGTTATTTACTGTTTTCATTTATTGGATGTCCTTAAGTTTAGTAGTCTGAGTTACAGTGGATGTCATAACATCCGTGATAACATCCACTGTTGTGTACCTGGAATTTCACATATTATATGTTATTTATTTGTGTTCATATGAAGTATAACGTACGATAAAAAATAAATAAGTACATAAATCCAAATAGACCAAAGTGCCATACAAAAATAAAATAGCAGTATATATCTGAAGTGTTGTATAATCGAGATCAATAATGTAGTAAGACCGTCAAAATAAAGTACAGAGCATAGTACAACAACAAAATAATAAGAGACTACTACTATATGTGTTTGACAACATCTCCTTTACCTCTTTTGCCCCATCTATCTCATCTGCCATCAATCCCCTTTGTGCTCCAGCGATGTTTCCGATACAACAATGCCCTATGTACCTCTGTCACGATGGCACCTAGGACTTGCCTGACACCAGAACACTCAGGGAAGATACCCTCGTTAATTCCTTCCCATGCAATCTCCACTATACGATAACACCTAGGAAAGACATCATCAATATGATATAGGTGAGCCTGATCCTCCTCTAGTATCTCTTTATGAGATGGTCTAGGAGGATCTCCTAGAGCAGCATGCACCATGTATGAATGTGACACCCTGTAGAACCATCTGATGTACCATTCAATGTATCTCTAGTTGCTCTTAACTTTGGTAGATCGTGCCTCCTCCAATACCAGATGACTGTCATAATCATCAGATATCTCCCCTATTTTCTTACATGTCAAGGCAGGAGGAGCCGAGACAACATGGTGTCTGAGGATGGTCTGAGTGCATCCGAACTTCTGCGTGACATGTTCGGGTAGATGAAGAGCAGTGAGATGCGACCCACAAGCCAACCATTCAAAGTATAACATTATCTTGTCAAATGGCCGCGTCTCATGGTGAATAGCCTAGTTGTTGAAGTCTATGTCCTCAACAACCAAACGGTCAACATAGAATCTGAAATGCTCGATCGCCTAGTTCCATCTGAGTGGGATAAAAGTAGTAGCACACTGCACATCCTTAGTGTACTCAAGCACACTCGCCCAGCCAGGGATGTGATGGAAGTGCTGGAGGATCTAAGCTTAAAATAAAAAGTTTGGAACACAAGAATAATCAGTGATGGTTGTTGCACCCCAAAATTTGCCCAACCTTTTTCTTTGGCTGGCTTGTGTTTCATTTCATTTCTTTCTAGCATTTGCATTGCATGTCATTTTGCATTGAACAGGGGATCAAGAGGTTATGCCTAGCAAGAGGAGTCTACTCATAGGGTTGAGCCTAAGCAAGGGTTATTACTCAAGCAGGGATGGTCATCAGGTCATCAGGAAGTGGGCATTGGTCTGGTGAAAGGATTGATGGATGTGTGTGGGTCAGCTCCTAACTTGGAGGCCAGTTCAAGATCATCAGAGGATTGTGAATTCATGATTACGGATATAAGGTGTTGAGAGAGCTTATTGAGTGCTTTGATAGCCATGTGGAGCTTATTCAAGTTGTTGTGTGAGGTGGAACAAGCCACAGTCAGAGATGTTGCATCTAGGGTTTTCATCTGGTAAATCCTCACTCAACTGTGAAATTGAAGGAGATTAAAAATCAATTCCAAGCCTAAGCAAGGGTTGTTACTCAAGCAGGGATGGTCATCAGGTCATCAGGAAGTGGGCATTGGTCTGGTGAAAGGATTGATGGATGTGTGTGGGTCAGCTCCTAACTTGGAGGCCAGTTCAAGATCATCAGAGGATTGTGAATTCATGATTACGGATATAAGGTGTTGAGAGAGCTCATTGAGTTCTTTGAGAGCCATGTGGAGCTTATTCAGGTTGTTGTGTGAGGTGGAACAAGCCACAGTCAGAGATGTTGCATCTAGGGTTTTCATCTGGTAAATCCTCACTCAACTGTGAAATTGAAGGAGATTAAAACTCAATTCCAAGTCTCTATGGTCATGAGATGTTGTGTTAAGATATATGGGATATCATTTCAAGATCAATTTATCAAGAATCAAAAGTGTGAGAAGTTACTAAATTAGGGTTCTCAGTATAAAATCCCCTGTTTAATGCCTAACTTCAAGACCACCTATCTCAAGATACAAGTTTCATCTCAACTTTTGACCAACCTGGAACTTGTAGAGCATGTTCTTAGATTTCTTTTGAGTACTAGAAGTCCTTGATTGGATTTATAAAACTCAAGTTATGATACAGACAAGTTACAGGTCATCAGATGAATGTGATTTTGGTCAACAACAGTCAACCAAATTCCAAGCCATTTTTGACCTAGAAGGATGTTTCTCCTAAACTTTTGGACAACATGAAAGTTGTAGGTCTTGGTCTTAGATTTCCAAAAAGTACTAGAAGTCTTTCATCTGATTTGTAGAACTCAAGTTATGAGGCTTGCAAGTCAGGGGTATTTTGGGAAAGTAAGATTACAGGTCATTTTGAATTATAGGTCCATTTCACCATCATACATACTTCAAATGGAATTTTGTCCAACTTGAAAGTTGTTAAAAATGGGGTTATTTACTCAATCAAGCACCAATAATTCATTGATATGGATTGGAATGAGGATTGTTAGAAGAAAATTCCACAAAAAGAACTTTAAAGACATTAAAAGGGCAAAAATTCAAAAAAAATTTAAATTGGATGATTCCAAGGCAAGTTTGTGCATTTTCTAATTGCAAAAGATGTTCTAAGAGCATTGGCTTTAATGGATTTGAAATTTGGAGTTATTGACATGGCAAAATTACAAGTTTCTTAAGCTTGAAGAAACATCATCCAAATCCACCATTGATCAAGTTTCAAGGGATTTAGCACAACCATTGGATCCTATTCCTCATCAGCTTCATGAATGAAGCAGTTTCAAGCAAGCTTAGGCTTTGTTTTCGTGTATGGAAAAATGAAAAAGAGTAGAAAAGTGAGAATTTGAATTGGACTATTTGGACTTCCATTGGGCCTGAAATGGATCCAAATAGTTTCTATATAAGTCATAGATCAATTTCAGATGGGGTTGGATGCGTTTTGGAACGAAATTCAGTTGGAGCAGTGGAGAATTTGGAGCTTGCAAGTGAAAATCAGATTTGGAGATTCAAGCCATTTCAAGAAGAATCAAGCCTCAAGATAGCTTCAGCATTCATCACTGAGTGATTCTGCATTGTTTGAGCAAGTTTCCTCTATGAATTGAGCCTCCATTGAAGTTTCTGATCAGGTTTATACTTTTCACGAATTCTCCTTAATTATGTGCAATTAAGTTAGATTGAGCATGTGGTTAAGTTTCTATTGATGCTTAGATGGATTTATGATATGAATTGTGGCTGTTTGTGAGATTTGTGGATGATGTACGTTTTCTGTTTGGCTTCGAGTAGGCTTGTTTAGTGAGTGAAAACGTGTTTGGATCTTGGATTTGTAATGTAGATGATGTAAGGATTTGATTGATATCATTAATTTGAGATTTGGTGAAGTTTTTGTGATGAGCTACTGTAGCTCTCGCCGGAGAAGACGACCGGAGTCTTCTCCGGCCACCACAGCAGGCCTTCCCTCTATTTCGCAGGTTTAAATGAGAGAGATGACTCAGTATCGTTGGATTGTGTGACTTTCTTGGACTTAGTCTATAGGTCTAACGCGCTTGATTCAATTTCAATTAGGGTTGGACTATTTTAATTACGTGGCAATGTGATATCGGTTGGATTAGCTTACTAGAATAATGGATGGTATGGATTAAGACCCATGGTAGTCATGCTTTGACCAGAACCCATGCAATCACTCAGATTCTCACCTGAGGCGCTTTGGACCTGGGCCAAACTTGTTATTCCCACCCCCTCATGCGTTGGCCCAACTGAATAACAACTGAAACTCCTTGCTGTTTGCACCCCTGGTTGTTGTTATTTCTTTTTTATTTGTTTCTTTATTTTGTTTTAATTCTGTTTTCAATTTAAATCATTAAAAATAATTCCAATGTTCCTAAAATAACACAAAAATATTTTCTATGAACTTTGACATGTCCTTTATTTTTAGGATATTTTTATTTTATTTTTTTATTTTACTCTCAATTTAAAAAAGGATTAAACATTGGAATTATTTTAAATGGATTAAATTGTGACATGGTTTGTTCTTTTATTTGTTTCTTGCATTTTCTTTGGGTCCAATGAATGAAAATTGATCCTCATATCCATGATGAGTTGAACAATTTTTTAGGACCATTTTGCCCCTGGTTGGTTGACTTTTGGTGCTTTTCTTTTGACCCTCGATTCTACCATTTCAAAGTGGTACATCTTGAATATTATTTTCTTTTGATGGTGCTTTGAGGGGATATTTGCTTTGAGCTTTTGGCCTCTGGTTGCCAACATGTTTAGCTACCTTGTGCATTTTATTTGATTATTTTTGAACCATTTTCCTATTTTTGAGGTAACTTGCAACTCAAGTTACCTCCAAGGGAGGTTCACATATGTACCTTGACCTAGTTCAACTTGGATATGACATTTTTGGATCCTTTTAACCCTCAATGCCTTTTGTTTCATGTTGTTAACATGTTAAAGATGATGTTGGTTCAATTTTAGGTCATGATATTGTTTCTTCCTTGTTCATTTGTGTGTTCCTTTTCAAGCTTTCAACTTGGACTCTTATGTGAAGTATGCTTGCAATCTTTGTGCTTTTTGCTTGCATTTCTTCTTGATTTGTTTTGATATTGCTTTTGAGCTTTCCTCTACCTTCTGTCCAATGACTTTGGAACCTCATTTAAGGCATCTTAGTCCCTCCTGAGGAGGTACTTGAAGTATACCTAAATGATGGATCCTTGAGGACTCATTTGTGCTTCTTTTGCACTTGGCTTGTGATGCTTATGGTTAAGTACCTATTATGTGGCCCTTGTTGCCCTCATTTGGTCTCCATTCTCACTTGGCTTTAGGGTTTGCTTTTACCTTTCATTTGGTTTAGTTTTGGTGATGTGGTTGATGTTGCTTGACTTAGGTCATTTCATCCCACTTTTGATGCATCTTTGTGTGATTTGTTCTAGTTTTATTTGATTTCTTCTTGTGCTCTTCTTATTCTTCTCTTTTCTTGCATTTCCATATGCATGCTTGGTTGATATGAGCTTGTGGAGGCTACTTCCCCACACTATTTTCCTCCCACTCTCATTCTATTTGTGCATCTTATGTTTGCATCTTCATTTGCATATGCATTCTTCTTCCTCTTCTTCTTTGTTCTTCTTTGCCATGATCCCCATAAGTTCTCTAACCTCTTGAGGTTATAATAGACATTAGGTGTCTAACCATGCATGATAACATTAGGTAATTCCCTTTTGAATCTCAACTTTAGGTGTACTTTGCATGATAACTTTTAGGATTGATTAGTCTCCCATTAGTGTTCCTTCTTCTCTTCTCATCTTCAAACATTCATAAAACACTTAATAAAGAATGACAAGTGTTGTACGCTACAAGCCTTAAGCTATTTGGGAAATGATGATTGGGTGGTTGCCTCTCAATTGTCTAGGATGTTAGTATATGTCCTTTGGACGATATACGGCGCATTCGCTCCTAGATCATAGTCTTTAAGTGCAACATGAGTTACAAATCAAATTCAAAACATTTCTTCTCTAAAAAACACAAAAACATTCCAAACCTTTTTCATCCTTCAGGATTTTAATCAGGAAAATATTTTCAGATAAAAGAGTGTCGTTATCTCTTAATTCTACCGCAAACGGTAACGCCTAAGTCTCCAATGGTCGAGCTGCATACACCAACTGCTAGAACTATCTGTTAACCCTACTCGGGCCTAAAAAACTTTTGAACCAACCTGTGGTCCTTTTAGCCCAAACTATGTTCGCTCTGATCTTTCATACCAGATGAAAGTACGTAGGCACAAGACGCGATGTCTTAGCGAGCAACCTTCCCTTTTCTTTAGCCGTAGTCGGTCGAACTACATTGACTCTGACTTTCCCATTACACGAGGGAGTACGTAGGCACAGAGCGACAATGCTCTGCCGAGTCAATCTTTTTTCTTTCTCTTTTGTCCCTGAGCCTTTAGCTAGATAGTTTCAACACACCCTTTTAGATAGACAACAATGCGTGGATCCCGTCGAGTACGACGGACGTGAGGGGTGCTAATACCTTCCCCTTGCGTAACCGACTCCTGAATCCATACATGGTTGCGATGACCTTGTCTTTCCCTTTTTCTTTAGGTTTTTCTGATCGTTTCCTTTCCCTCTCTTTGGGATAAATAAAGAAAGTGGAGACTCTTCTGTTTTTCCGCCGGTTGTTTTTCGCAGTTGTGACAGCTGGCGACTCTGGTACCCTATGCGAGTCAATCATAGTGCTTGTCTGTTTATTTTTGGGTGTTGTATATATGTGCTTTATTTATCTTTCCCGCATTTATTTTCCGCATCATATATCATTTGTGTTGTGCTGTGAGAATGGGAAGTTCTGTTGAGTGATAAGCCGGACCTGGGCTTGAGTACAAACATAGTATTAGAAGCGAAAAGTAGTGGTGAACCTGTATGTTAGGCATGCACTAGTTCCCACGAAATTTGCACTCAGACGAGATTCTCATTGATGACTTTCTTTCCAGCCTAGTGGGTCGTTGAGAGGATTTCAGATTTGAGGGTTGTCGACTCTGGGAACCGATCATTTGTGAGTCAGCTAAGTAAGGCCTCTTCAGGAGATAATGATGCCAAATCAGAAATGGTGAACGTATCATCATTTCTCAAAAATATGTGACGCTGACAAACGCATAGGATGCCATACCGTATCAGTGAATAGGTCCATACCTATGAGTGGGACTGGGGTTGTGCAGGAAACTTTTACCTTCAGATTACCCGGTTTTCTCTACCGTTTGAATCTGGATTATTGGTATCAGTTGGTTTCTATCGGAGCAGTGCTATGTTCTTGCTGGAGCAGAGCTTTGATCTTCCTCAAACAGCAGCACAACAGTCTTGATCCCTTGTGTGTGGATTAGCATTTTGCATTTTTTGCATTGCATTTGCATTTCATTTTTGCATACCTATCCTCAGCCGGAACAGGGGGCTCGCCCGTCTTTTGTCTGCTTCATCAGTAGATTTCCCGACATTCGTATTGGACTTGAGCTAACTTCTGGAAGGATCATGAACTCGGGAGAGAAGAACTTGGTTGTTACGAGGGCAGAGTTTGAATTAATGAAGAATCAGTTGAGTCAACTCATGGAAGCCATGTCAGCTATGACTAGAGGAGAGGCTGGTATTTAGAAGACTCCAGTGAACAATGTTGCTCAAGCTCATCCTGTGCCGGTTCCTATTGAAGAGCATCCCATTGCCAGAGATAGAGATTCTTCTTCTCTCCATGACACAGACTATCATAGTTTCACATTCTCTGTGCCAGGTTCTCAAAGGATTGTTCCACAGGTTAATGTTGAAGACCCGCAGACTGTTGAATTCATGGGAAAATGTCAGTTGTTGGAAGAAAAGCTTGATGCCCTAATGAGTCAGGATACTTCTGATCTGAATGTTGCGGGCATGTGTTTAGTGTCAGGTCTTGTGATGCCGCCGAAGTTTAAAATGCCAAATTTTGAGAAGTTCAAAGGGGATAGTTGTCCGAAGCAGCATCTGGTAATGTTTTGTAGGAGAATGACTTCACATGTTCACAATGATCAGCTTATGATTCACTGTTTCCAGGACAGTCTGAGTGGAGCATCATTGAGTTGGTATATGCAGTTGGAGAGTGGTTGTATCCGATCATGGTCAGATTTAGCCAATGCCTTTGTGAAGCAATACGACTACAATCTTAATATGACTCATAGTCACGTGCAATTGCAAGAATTATCTCAGGCGAACAATGAATCCTTCAGAGGATATGTGCAGAGATGGAGAGAGTTAGCTGCTCGTGTTCAACCTCCACTCCAGGACAAAGAGTTGATTGATATATTCTTAAGTACCTTGAAAGGTCATTACTTTGACAAGTTGATTAGTGGTGGAATGTCAAACTTTGCTGACTTGGTGATAATGGGTGAACATGTCGAGAGTGGAATCAAGAGCGGAAAGATTCAAAACATCCCTTATATCTCAGTTGAGGAGAATGAGTCAGTTGTGAGTTCTCAGGAAGAATGGGAAAGAGGAAGTGATGTTCTTTCAGAATCTCCTGTATCTCAGGTTCAGTTTTCAGATACTTCGAGTGTTCAGAGTCAATAGTCTGTTGGGTCTATGTATCAAGTATATGTTTCCCGCCAGAGTCAGCAGTCTTACCGTCATCAACCGCGTCAGCACGCTAGATGAAGACCCAAAAAACCAGAAAGGCATTTTACTCAGTTACCGGTATCGTATAGTCAGTTGTTGCCGGATTTGATCATAAGTGGTTTAATAGTGCCGAAGAAGATTAATCCAGAAATCCCGCCATATCCGCCAGGCTTCGATGTCAGTGCCCGCTGTGAGTACCATGCTGGGGCACAGGGGCATTCGACGGAGGATTGTAAGGTGCTTAGGAGCCAGGTTCAAGCTTTGCTGGATTCCAACAAGATCTCAGTCACGTCTTAGGGTGTTTAAATCAATGATTCTCTCCTTTCTAGCCAAACGGGTGTATCAGCTCATGTTTTGGAAGAGTTCACCGAGAGTGTTTGTTTAGAAGAGTATCAAATTGAAGACTCAGTTGTGGGTGGTATCCATATGTAGGACTTTGTTCATTACTGTATGCTGACCATCGCCAGGCTTGTTGGTCGAGGTCACTCTGTTTGTATTCAGTTATTCCTGGATGGTGTGATATATGTGTGATGGTTATCCCTGTTTGCATATGGGGTTCCTTTTTGCCTTGGTGCTATTCTGAGTTTCCTTGTTGCATACTTGTTTGCATCTTGCATATTATTCTTATGTAACAATCTGACTTCATGTACTCCACTAGTTTGTTGCAGGTTATACAATCAGATACAGGAATTCCCACAAAGTTATGGAGCAAGTACAAGCAGAGCTGAGAGAAATCAAGAGCCAGATGGGACAGTTCATCGTGGACATGCAAGCGTTGCGCTTGGATCAGAAGACACTCAGGAAGGAAAACCAGCAATTGAAAACTCAGGTGGGCTTAATCATGGAAGTGATAAGGAACGTGCTCAGAAAAGAAGGTGATCAAATGCCTGAGACTGTCGCGAAGATGCTTGTTCCACTTCTGTCCGTGGAACCTATTCTAGAGCGTAATGTGTGTCAAAAATCTTTTGTGCAACTGGAGGTTCCAAAACTTTTGTGCCATCAGCTGCGTCTCGTTTCTCAGGAGAATCCCAAGATTAGAATATATGGTCAAAGGACAAAATCGCAAGATAGAATCTTAGATCAGATCCCCATGGATTATGCTCAGTTGGTGCAACTCTTGCTCCAACTTCAGTTGGTTAAGCCTCGGACTTTGGCTCCACTTACTAGCCAACCGATGTCGCTACTACGAAAAACGAGGCCGACAATGACAGAAGAGTCGCCACCGTGCGTTATTTATCCTAAAGAAGGGAAAGGAAACGCTCAGAGAAAACTTGACGAAAAAGGAATAAGACATGGTCATCACAACCATTGTCTGGGTTCGGGAGTCGGTTACGCAAGGGGAAGGTATTAACACCCCTCACAGTCGTCGTACTCGACGGGATCCATGCTTAACTGTTTATGTCGAAGGGTTGATTAATACTATCTACGCTAAAGGCTTAAGGACAAAAGAAAAGAAAGGTGACTCGACAGAACACAACAGTTCTATGCCTACGTATTCCCGTCTGGAACGAGAAATCAGAGTCAACGTAGTTCGCCTAACTACGGGTAAAAGGGGGGAAGGTTGCTCGCCGAGATATCGCATCTCGTGCCTACGTACTTTCACACGGTATGAAAGATCAGAGCAAACGTAGTTCGGGCTAACAGGACCACAGGTTTGGTTCAAGTGTTTTAACCCGAGTAGGGTTAACAATCGATTCTAGCAGTTTAGTGTATGCAGCTCGACCTTTGGAGACTTAGGCGTTACCATTTTGCGAGAGAACCGAGAGTTAACGAAACTCTCATTATGAAAATGGTTTCTAGGGATTAAAGTCCAAGAGGACAAAAAGGAGTTGAATGTTTGTTTTTATGTCTTTTATGAAGAAGTGTCTTGATTTTTGTTTGTAACTCGTGTTGCACTAAAGACTTGGACTTAAGAGTGAATGCGTCACATGTCACCCAAAGGGTTCCATACTAAACATTCAAATTATGTGAGGGAAACCCTCCCATAACTCTTTCTCAAGTAGCTTAAGGCTTGTAACGCACGACACGTGTTAACCTTTATTAAGTATTTTAAGAATGTTTGAAGATGAGAAAGAGAA
Organism: Lathyrus sativus; assembly: GCA_963859935.3. NCBI lineage: Eukaryota > Viridiplantae > Streptophyta > Magnoliopsida > Fabales > Fabaceae > Lathyrus > Lathyrus sativus. The sequence continues at coordinate 48,356,157 of OZ012739.1, forward strand.
ACAGACCTCTAAGGGAAACTACACAGCCCTAAATGTTATCATGCAATGTTCGTCCTATGGTCAAAGTTTGCAAAGGGGAAGACTACCCTAATGTTGTCGTACATGTTTGCAAAGCCTAATGTCTATCACATTCTATCTTCAACAAGAAAGAATGGAGATCCTAAGGGAAAGGCAAAGGAAACAACAGAAAACAGATGAAGTAACAACATATAGGAAATGCAGATTCATAACAGTAAACATGGAATGCAAGTGAGGGAGGCGAGTCATCTCAACCTCAAGCCCATATTGAATGGAAGTTGGCCTATTCTAAACATGCAATCTTGGCCACAAGTGAATATAAAGAGATACAAGGCAACAGAAACCTATGAATGACGTACATGAACCACGATTTGGAATCATAACGCACTATCATGAAAGTATGGTACCTAATGGGCAAGTTATGTATCATAAAAACAGCCATCCAATGATCTACAATTCCTATACAATGTCTACAATAAGAAATAGGAACCATAGCGCTCATCACACAAACAATTCGAGGCCGTTGGAGCCGAAATAAAACCAATGTCCGCTTGAAAGTCCATATTACGAGTCCAATTACAAAAATATGGGAAAAATAGTAAATGGTATCAAAAAATTCCAAATAAAATCTCCAATTCCCTACAACATGTCACAAACCAAGGGTGAGAAGTATAGTCAAAATATCCCAAAGGAACTAGTCAACCAAATTGAAACTATGTCAAGTGTACCAAAAAGAAGCCAAACTAGCACATGGTAAAGAAAGACCTTCAAAACCCTTCAAAATGGTACAGTAAAAATCAAGTGAAAATATATCTAGGTACCTCAATGTGTGTACGAATACCCTGCAAAATATTTGGCATTTAAATGATGTATTGATAGGTCAAAGAAATTCAACAAAATCATGACACAAGTATTGGCATTTTTGTGACACTCCAAATGTAAAAAATCCAAAGAAAATGTCAGAACATGATAAAATTATAATTCCAATTCTTATTAATTTCTAGACATCTCAAAGATTCAACACCAAAAAATGGGGATCAAAAAGACCAAATATACTATTTTTTATGATATTTTGAATAAGCATGTAAAAAAAGAAAATATAAGAAAAAAGATAAGAACATGAAGATATGAGAACATATGAAAATAAAGTGAATAAATAAGAAATGACATGGCCAGGAATCGAACAAGGGTCATGGACTACAAGCCAGCCGAGTTGGCATGCCACACGTTTAATGAAACACTGACGTGGCTGCGCGTGTGGCCTATTGCTGGCCACGAGATCATGAGACAAAGTCAATCTTGGGGCGCGATCCAACGGTACCTGCATCATCTTCTCCAAATTCATCTTTCACGAACAGCCACCATCGCCGGAAGGGGGAGTGACGGCCGGAATTCTTCGTGGACTTATATCTCTCTCAATTCTTTACCAAATGCAACGATCTTTGGATGAAAGTTGTGTAGTTTTTCGTGGGGAATCCAAATATGGTAATATTTTTCGTTGAAACCCTCTCTATCACAGAAACCGTGTGTGGATCTTAAAAACTCAGATACATAAAATTGTCATGAAAATGCCTCTTTTGTTACCAAAATCCAAGTGGAACATGAGAGCAATGCAATGATATAAAAATGGTGCAAGAAAACTACATAACCATGGAGTAATCTTGATTTCTTGTTACCTCTGAAACTTGATCTCTAGAGCTTCCAATATCCACTAATGCTTCAAGAAAACTATGTGTACACGTTCTATAATGCTTGAGGAAGATGTTTTGATCACTAGAATGGCTTGAATTGATGTGAAAAACAGAATTCGAATTTGACTCCAACCACACTTTTTCACATTACTATAACCATGTTCTTGCATCCATTTTGGCTAAAAACTTGATGAATGAATTGTATAAAGTGTGTATAATGGATTTGCAATGAAAGAATGAGCAAAAATTGAGAGAAATAAGGATTTGAATTTCGAGATTTTCAATTATGGTGAAAATGGAAAAGTGGTGAAGAAGAAGTTCACTTGCCTTGGTTTTGGTTTTTTATATCCCTTGCACCATAAGGAAAATCTAAGGCCCAAAATAGTCCCTTGTTTTTAATCTTAAGGCCAAGATCCATTATGTTACTTAAATGGTAAGAAACCTTGAAATAGCTCATGAAAAATGCCCCAAATGGAAAGTATAAAAGTGCCATTATTCTTAAAATGAAGTTTCCACTCAAAATAAGTACAAATATGGACTTGTTTGATTAAATTTTGACAAAATACCAAACTAGGCCTTTTCACATGTTTTCACCAAAATCACTTTCATCAATCTTCAACCATGAGCTAGCCCATTAAAATCTTGAGGTTTAGTTGACCAAATGATCCCATTTGGAGCCCCTTTCATGTTGGAAAAAAGTTCATTTGAGTTATGCAAAGTGGTGAACTGGACCTGTAATCATAGTTTCCCAACTCATTAATAATCTTCAGTTGGCCTCTAAGTTAGGGGATGAACCCCACACAAGCATCTGAACTTCTCAAGGGCATGAACCACTTCCTGGTGACTTTAGTGACTCCTCAAGCTCGAATAAAACCTCTAGGTAGGCCTCTCTTGATGTATATCACACTTGATCCCCTGCATAAATGCTAATGCAATGCTATGATAATGCTATGATGATGTTATGCTAATGCAAAAACAAGAAGGAAAAGGTTGAGCAAATTTTAGGGTGCAACAACCACCACCGGGCTTTGATATCAATGCTTATTGTAATTTCCACTCCAGAGGACAGGGGCATAACGTCGCAAACTGTAAAGCTTTTAAGCATAAGGTTCAGGACCTAATTAATTCGAAGACAATTGAATTCACGCCGAGCGGCATGAAGGTATCAAACGAGTTTGCTCTCTGTCGTGGAAAAGAGATGGATACTCCTATCCCCATTCCTGAAGCTGCAGTAGGTCAAGAATATATCCTAAAATATTTGGTGTCAGAATCCCCTTGCCCACAGTTGCTGCTTGTTCCTGGATCGGGTTTAAGGATGAAAGCGCCCAAGCAAGGAGGGTCCTCAAGAGTCCAAACCCAGTCACCGGACGTTTCTGCTGTTCAGAGTCCACGACCTTTTGGGTCCTTGCAACAAGGCTATCAATACCAGAGTCAGAAAGGGCCTCACAACAATTCGACAAGAAAGAATGCTTCTTTGCGTCCAGTGCCTAGGTCACATCGCCCGTTTGACTGAGTTCGAAGACTTCAAGGGTCGCGTCTCCCTCAGCTGCTAATCAGTGTGAAAGCCCAGTTCCCAGAAGCTGGCAATTTTCGTTTTATCCTATTATTTCTTTATGTTTGTAATTTCATTCCTGTTTAAAGTGCAATCTCATTTGTAAAACTTGTTGTTTCTGTTGACTGATATTAATGAAATGAATATGCATGTTTTGATTTAATCCATTCGTGTTCACTAATCGCTTTTTACAGATGTTATATGCTTGTTTAAGCGGAGTCCAGAGAGGATGACGAAGTTTAAAGACGCGCAAGCTTCTGATTGTATGCTTTTGAAATAAAAGTTGTTGATGATGTACAGGCATTGTTTCAAATTCCCAAACACCGGAGATATAAGGATGATAACCCCTTGTCAACCCCTTTGAGCCTAGTAGCAGGAGTTTCTTTCTGAAAACGAAAAAAAACCTCAATCTTAACCCAGGGCGGGTGTTGCACCCCAAAATTTGACCAACCAGTTCCCGCACCTGATTTACGTTTCGGCTCATTTTTCATTCGCATTCGCATACCGCATGCATTGCATTTTTTCAATCATACTGATGATATCGGGATTACAGCCTGATTTTCACCCGTTCGGACGTTTCAGACCAGGCCAGATAATTGGAGTTTCATTTGCGGGAGGCTGCGCGCTCCTCGGCGTTTTTAGCTGATACTGCTGTTTTTAAGGGTATTCTGGTGCCCGGAGTTTGCCATTTGTGCCAGTCTGATCTCGTGATCTTTTTATCGGAGTTGTGTGCTTTATTTGTTTTTTTAGGATTTTATAGATTTTTTTCTAGATATTATTGGGTTTATTAGCCTTTTGAGTATTAGTTTTGGGTATTAATTAGAAATAGAATTTAAATTTAGAGTTTAACAGTTGTTTTTTTACTAGTTTTAAGATAGTTTTTAAAGAGTTTTATTTGTTTTTAAAAAAATAGTTTTGTTAAATAGATTTTATTAATAGTGTAGAGTTTTTTTTAATAGAATTTCATTATAGTTTCTTGAATAGATTTTAATATAGTTTTTTAGAATATATTTTTTTTTATAGATTTTATAGAATTAATGAAGTTTTTAGAATATAGTTTTTGTTAGTATAATAGAATTAATAGATTTTGTAGTTTGTAGAATATAATTCTTTTTAGATTTTTATAGTTTTTGTTTAGGTTTTTTTAAATAGTTTTAATATAGTAAATAAAGAGCTTAATGGAATAGTAGTTTAGTTTTAATAGGATAAATAGTTTTTTTATTATTAGTGATTAGTTTTAATAAAGGTTTAGCAATTAATAGTTTTAATAGATTTTTAGATTTTTAGTATAGTTTTATTAATGACATAGTTAATTAGTTTTTAATTCATTTTGTGTTTTAATTAGTCTTTAATTAGTTTTTTCGTTTTTAATTGCATAGTAATTAGGGTTTATTTCTTTTTTTGTTTTAGTTTAATTTTCATTTTCGTTTTTAATGTCAGTTAATTAGGTTTAGTTTTCATTTAAGTCCTGTAATCACGTTTAGGGTATTAATCAAGGTCTTTAAGCAGAGTTTAGTCATAATGGGCCACAATTATACAATTATCCAGAGTTCAGAAAAGCCCAGAGTGATGCCACTTGTCATATATAAGAACGTTGCCACGCGTGTATCCCAATTTTCAGCCACCTCACTTTTCAGCCACTTGACACACTCATTGCCAACGCATCACTCCACACTCTCTCTCTGAGCCACGCGTCTTCTTCTCCTTTCTCCCCAATCCCACACGTCTCCCTCTCCTTTCTCCCGCTGCCACGCGTCCGTCTCTGGATCCCGCCGCCCACGTCTCACCGCCGGCCATGCAAACGGCCTGAGGCTTCGCCGGAGAAATCATTTGCCGCCGTATTTCTCGCCGGTAACTGAAAATCTCGCCGGTAGCTGCAAACTTCACCGGAAACTGCAATTTTCACCGATCTTCAACGATCTACATCAACATCTTTCCAGAATACTCAGGTAACGTTCATCAACGTCAAGATCTCCATCAACGATTCCCAGGAACGTCCAAGAACTCCATCAGTTATCCTCAAGATCTTCAAGGATCTTTGAAGATCTTCATCCATATCATCATATTCCCCGAAGTTTCGCAGATCGCGTGAACCTTCAAGATCTTCGTCCAACAACTTCAAGAATTTCTTTACGTGTCCTTCAGATTCACCAATACGCAAGCGACGCCTCCATCAATTTCTTCATGTTCATCCGACACTTCAAGATTTTGAGAAGCTTCACATATCATCAATGTTCTTCAAATTCCCAGAAAATCCATCAGTAATCATCAAGTTCATCAGATTTCCTCAACCTTCATATTCTCCAGACTTGTGCAAGGACCTTCAGAAGCGCGCCTTATATTCAAGAACTTCATCGCGTGTTCTTCAACGAACTTTTCCAGATTTTCGTCAAGCTCCAAGATCCGTAGATCTTCATAGCGCTTTTTTTCAGCAAATCTCCAAACCATCGAACATCAAGTCGTCTTCGGCATTGCATCTCTAGGTTTTGCATCAATCTCTTTTAACTATAGTATTTTGTCGTTAGCTTGTGGTTAGAAATGAAGAATCTGGTAGGATTTCTTTGTGATAGAGATTTTGGCTGAGAGAGTCAGAGAGGTGAGTTGAGGTGGGAGAATTAGAGCACCGTTTAGGGCTTCTCGGTTAGGGATGAACAGTGTGAGGGAACGGTAGTAGGATTAGGGTTAGTTGTTGCTAATGCTGAGTTGTGAATGGGATCTGGGCCTTAGGCCCATTGTGGTGGACGGATTACTGATCATACTCCCATTTCCCATGGAACCCCCTCTCCCCTTGTGTTTGCGTTTTGGGGCCTTAGGCCCGTTTGCTGATTACACCCCCCGTTTGGGGCCCAAACGTGAATCACAAAGCGAATCCTCGCTATTCGCACCCCCCCCCCCGTTTGTTTTTTTCCTTAGTGTTTTTAGTTGTTTTTTCTGGATTGGTAATGGGCCCAGCGCAGTGATATCTGCACCCCCTCCTGGGCCCAATGTATTCCTGCAGTGTAGGAAAATTGCTTTTGCCACCCCTGTTTTAATTTTGTTTGAATTTTCATATTATTTCATATTTGCATATAGTTTACTAAAAAATCATAATAAATCCAAAATTAATCAGAAAAATATTTCAAAAATACCTCCATGATCTTGGATTTATTTGTGATTTTATGAAGATAATAACTTTCATATTCACCCATTTTTCAATTTAATTTGATTTTTCCCATTTTATTAATTTCTTTAATTTTGTACATTTGATACATGTTTTTGTAAATTTGCTTGTGACCAATTGGTGAATATTTTTTAGTTGATTCTTATTGGGTTGATTAGATTAGAAGTATAGGTTCCCTTAGAGATTTATCTCACATTTTTGTGATTTAATCTTGATTAGTTTTAAATAAGGAACATTAGGGTGATAGTATTAGGGTTAAAATGTACATAGGTGCATCATAACATTTAGATTTCGGGTTTTTTAGCTTGAATTAGGTGCTGGGATATATAGGGTATGTAGGGTAGATGTATAAGTTCCCTTAGAATTAATTTTAGGATTTTTAATAATATACTACTATTTTACTTGATTTTTGTAAATAGTGTGATTGTTTGGTGTTCCCACTTGGGTTTTTAATTGTGTGCTTGGGCTTTTGGGTTTTGATATGGGGTATGGGGCTTGGCTTGAGCTTATGGAGCATGAAGACATCAAAAGAGAAGATTGAAGATGATAATCAAATGTTGAAGCTTGAAGATTGTTTGTGCTTGGAGTTGATTGAAGACATAGGAGATAGGAGATAGGTAAAGCCTTAGAATAGAACAAATTCCTTCATAAACATGGATAGCTTCCTTTGCTTCCATTCTTCTCAATGATTAAAAGTTCCTCCATGATATTCACATCCCTCCTTTGGAGGGATAAGTGGTTTTATCTAGGAGGTAGAACTTTGAGAGAAACAGTCTGTTACAATGTCAACTGTTCATAGACTTCCTTTGGTTGTCAATGAACTGTTTGACATTCAATTTATCCTGATAAATCAATTCTTTGCTGGAGTGCTTACCTTGAAGGAAGAAGCTTGTAGAAGAAGACCTGGTGCATTGAAGATTGAAGAAGGAGGAGCTTGTGCTGTCAGAGCTGTGCAACTGGTGAATTAGGGTTTTACTGTTGTAGGAGCTGGTGTGCTGTCAGAGCTGGTGTTGGGGTTTATTTTCTTTGCTGTATTGTTTGTTATTTTTCCCCTTAGGTTTGAAATGAAGCCGTTTCACTTTGCCTATTGTTTTCTAGGTTCGAGGTTGACTGGGACTCCCTTGCCTCGCTTGTACTGCTGCATACATGCATTTTACTGCTTTACTGTATATTTGATGTTTCTTTTCCGTCTATCCCCTAGGATCTCTGTTTCTCTCTGCGCAAGAGAGAAATATGACAGAAATTAGGTTTGAATCCAAGTATGATAACAATAGGATAGTTTTGCTTCCCGTTTTCAACCATAGGTTTTTAGACCGTCTTTCTCTTCTATCTCAAAACAATCAAAAAATACAATAAGAGGTTAAACATCAATAAAAGACAGTTCTTGCGTAAAAGACTGAAAACCAATCAAAGTGTCATTTTTGTCCGCTGGGACCCGTAATCAGGAGAAAACCTTTTTCAGAAGGATAAAAGATAAACAGACAAATTTGTGTCTTCCGTAGCCCGAACTACGTTTGCTCTGATCTTTCATGCTGTATGAAAGTACGTAGGCATAGGATGCGATATCCTAGCGAGCAACCTTCCCCTCCTTTCCCGTAGGTAGGCGAACTACGTTGACTCTGATTTCTCGTTCCAGACGGGAATACATAGGCATAAAGTGCGATACTTTGCCGAGTCATTTTATTTTCTTTTAACCCCAGACCTGTAGAGTAGATAGAATAACAATCCGTACTAGAAAACAAGCGTGGATCCCGTCGAGTACGACGGACGTGAGGGGTGCTAATACCTTCCCCTTGCGTAACCGACTCCCGAATCCAGGATTTGGTTGCGATGACCATTCCTTTCCCGTCTTTGCGGTAGGTTTACTTCGAGCGTTTCCTTTCCCTCCGTTGGGATAAATAACGCACGGTGGCGACTCTTCTGTTCAGCCGGCGCCGATTTTTACGGTAGCGACAGCGGGGTAGGTGTCAGCTAATTGTACTGAACATCCAAATTGCAATTGAAGTTGTTCCTGTTCGAGGATAAATCACACCTGTATAGGTCGCGCCTAAAGAACCACAGTGGTTAAACCTTGCCGATAAGGAGTGAAACAGTCACGTTATTCTCCAAAGAGTCAGACAAGTCGGTGTCACGCAATTTGTATGAAAAGAAAAGGAACTAAAAAAAAGAGAACAAAGCCCGCTAAGTCGTATCTTGAAAACAAATGGCTTAGGCAAAAATTAGGGCATCCCGCTGGACGTTGAAATCAAAAGAAGCTCGAAAGAGCCAGTCTAGGCAAAAGTTAGGGAAATAAAAAAATGATGATGAAAAACAAGTCGTGTGATTCAGGCACCAAAGACGAAGAGTGAGTGACTGTCACTCCAAAAAACTTGTGGTTTCCCGAACCATCACTCCTGTCATTCAACCTCTGAGAGGTGAGCGTTAGCGTCGAATTAGTTGAATATAGGATTGGAGAACATCACCGTGAATGGGTGGGTTAAAAGAAACTTTGAGCCTTTATCCTTTTCTTGTAAACCGTGAACCCGACCAAGTTACAACCTAAAAAAGTCCTAATTGAAACAGGCTTGTTTCGAAATCATACTTCGGTAAAGATCGCATCGAAACTGACTCCTAAAAGGATTCCTCTTACAGCGTTGTACTAATGTTGACATGTTGATATTTGATTTCACACACTTTATGTCACAAATTTTCTCTAGTGAACAGATTGGAATGTCAAAACTGTCATGTGTATTGCATTTGATATATCTTTTATGCAGAACAATTTGTTTTATTTGCGAGTAAGCGCTTGACAGCAGGAGAGTGTCGACAGTGGAAAGATTGATCAGGATAGAATGCGGAATGTCTGAATACTCCGTCGAACTGGGACAAGTTATATCAAATCTTAGCATGGGAGTCAGTCGTCTGAAAGTCAGTTGATCTGAGGCAGTCAAGTTAAGATTCGGTGAATCTCTCGCAGACAAGAAGCACTTTCCCCACATATTAGCCAATCAGGGGCAAAGTCGTTGCAGACTGGGGCACGCCACCCAAAGAGCGTAGAAGCTATTTCTTGTCCGTGGGGCAATTAATATGAAGCACCTCTTCGAGGTTCAAGATGTTTAGTCAGTGCATATCAAGTCATCAGGGTATGAAAGTTCAACTTTCCTTTCGAGGAATATCCCCACAGAGATCCCACGAGTTGGGGCAAAATTGGAAGCGTGGGAATTGTTCCTCTTCATGTCTTCAAGAGCTGTTCAGGCAGGGTCAGCTAACCTCGCAAGTGCAAGACGAATGTCGGGAAGTCATGCTACTATCCCTTGACCCTTCAACAAAAACCTTTGAGTTCAGACAAGATATTTTCTCCAACATTAGTCGTACCTGATCCTTTACAAGTCTAATTTTCATTGGTACGCGGGAAGATTTCGTTTGTTTTCTGCAGCAAAAGTCCAATCATCATTGGCACGTGTAAGCTACATCCAGTAGAGTCCGATCATATTTGGCACATCTGGTCATCCCCAACGGAGTAGATTTCACCTTTCCGGCATTTATTTTGTTGGAATGTTCTATTGTTTCCAGCTTTCCCCGGCAGCCCGAGCCTGCATTTGCATCTTTGCATGTAGTTATCATATCTGCATCATCCTTGCATTTCATCCCCAAATGCGTAGCATTTCCATTTCGTATGGAGCATTACGCCATATTCAAACATACACATATGCATTCAAAGCATAAACCAGTTTCTGTCAGCCTTCTGTGGTAACTTGAATCACTTTGCAATCAATACAGGGGCATTTATCCAGCAGCTTTGTTCAGACAGCTTGTCGGTTTACTCGAATTTCAGATCATTCGACGGTTATGTTTTGTCCATTAGTCCTCTGATGATGACATCCCCAAGCAAATTTTCTTCCCGTCAATCCCTATTGACGATGTGTTTCTCTGAGCAGATTTTCTTTCCGTCAATCCCTATTGACGATGTATTTCCCCAGTAGGTTTTTCTCTCTATCTATCCTTAGACGATGTGAGCTTCGGATATGGTTTTCTCTCCGTCTATCCTTAGACGATGCGAGACTTTAAGACGTTTTTTCAGATATGGTTTTCTTTCCGTTTATTGGATGAGATGGCATTTCAGGAGGGTTTTCGTGCTGTCAATTCCTATTGACGCTGTGACTCTTTGAAGAATGCTTGGTTTCCCTTGTTGGCAATTCCTATTGACGACATGGCTCTTTGAAGATGGTCTTCTTTCTGTCAATTCCTATTGACGATGTGGCCCTTTGAAGATATTTTCTTTCCATAAACTCTTATGGACAAAATAATTATGCAATTTGATGAATGGTTTTGAAGTGAGGTTTTGGTGTCTTTCTGTCTACCATTAGACGATGTGAGTATTTGGAGTCTTTCTGTCTACCATTAGACGATGTGAGTATTGATATTTCTTCCTGTCTATCCTTAGGCAATGTGAACGTTGGATATTGTTTTTCTTCCCGTCTACTTTTAGACGATGTGAGTATTTGGTCTCTTCTCGTCTACCATTAGACGATGTGAGTATGGCTTCTCTTTCTGTCTATCCGGAGACAATGTGAATGTTGGATATTGTGTTTGATTCCGTCTACCATTAGACGACGTGAGTATTGGTTTTCTTGTTGTCTATCCTTAGACAATATGAAGGGATCAAGTACATGTTGATCCAACTTTCAGCGGTATTCTTCCGTCTACCATTAGACGATGTGAGTATTGTTTCTGTTTATCCGTGGGCAGCGCAGACGTATTTGGAGTCTTTCGGTCTACCATTGGACGATGTGAGTATTTGGAGTCTTTTCGTCTACTTTTAGGCGATGTGAGTATTATTCTCTTCCTGAGGTGAAGTTACCAACTGCATATTGATCTAGCCTTTGGTTTTGATGTCTGTGGCGTTACACAGATGACTGGCAGCGATGTCAGGTGTTCTTTATTGGATGATCAGTCAGTCGGTTGTCGTTGCAACTGTCTGCGTTCAGTTTTTCTGAATATTTGTTCCTCAATCAGAGTGTTGCAGTTTATTTCTGCGGTTGGCAAATTTCCGGGTTCTTTGGCATTCAACCATCTTTTACCTTGATTGTTTGAAATTCGTTCGCTTCTCATCCAGTCAGGTCCAAGCCGTTTGAATAGGGGCAGCTGTTGCACCCTAAAATTTGCCCAACCTTTTTCTTTGGCTGGCTTGTGTTTCATTTCATTTATTTCTAGCATTTGCATTGCATGTCATTTTGCATTGAACAGGGGGTCAAGAGGTTATGCCTAGCAAGAGGAGTCTACTCAGAGGGTTGAGCCTAAGCAAGGGTTGTTACTCAAGCATGGATGGTCATCAGGTCATCAGGAAGTGGGCATTGGTCTGGTGAAAGGATTGATGGATGTGTGTGGGTCAGCTCCTAACTTGGAGGCCAGTTCAAGATCATCAGAGGATTGTGAATTCATGATTAAGGATATAAGGTGTTGAGAGATCTTATTGAGTGCTTTGAGAGCCATGTGGAGCTAATTGAAGTTGTTGTGTGAGGTGGAACAAGCCACAGTCAGAGATGTTGCATCTAGGGTTTTCATCTGGTAAATCCTCACTCAACTGTGAAATTGAAGGAGATTAAAACTCAATTCCAAGTCTCTATGGTCATGGGATGTTGTGTTAAGATATATGGGATATCATTTCAAGATCAATTTATCAAGAATCAAAAGTGTGAGAAGTTACTAAATTAGGGTTCTCAGTGTAAAATCCTCTGTTTAATGCCTAACTTCAAGACCACCTATCTCAAGATACAAGTTTCATCTCAACTTTTGACCAACACGGAACTTGTAGAGCATGTTCTTAGATTTCTTTTGAGTACTAGAAGTCCTTGATTGGATTTATAAAACTCAAGTTATGATACAAACAAGTTATAGGTCATCAGATGAATGTGATTTTGGTCAACAAAAGTCAACCAACTTCTAAGCCATTTTTGACCTAGAAGGATGTTTCTCCTCAAATTTTGGACAACATGAAAGTTGTAGGTCTTGGTCTTAGCTTTCCAAAAAGTACTAGAAGTCTTTCATCTGATTTGTAGAACTCAAGTTATGAGGCTTGCAAGTCAGGGGTATTTTGGGAAAGTAAGATTACAGGTCATTTTGAATTATAGGTCCATTTCACCATCATACATACTTCAAATGGAATTTTTCCAACTTGAAAATTGTTTAAAATGGGGTTATTTACTCAATCAAGCACCAATAAATCATTGATATGGATTGGAATGAGGATTCTTAGAAGAAAATTCCACAAAAAGAACTTTAAAGACATTAAAAGGGCAAAAATTCAAAATAATTCAAATTGGATGATTCCAAGGCAAGTTTGTGCATTTTTTGATTGCAAAAGATATTCTAAGAGCATTGGCTTTAATGGATTTGAAATTTGGAGTTATTGACATGGAAAATTTACAAGTTTCTTAAGCTTGAAGAAACATCATCCAAATCCACCATTGATCAAGTTTCAAGGGATTTAGCACAGCCATTGGATCCTATTCCTCATCAGCTTCATGAATGAAGCAGTTTCAAGCAAGCTTAGGCTTTGTTTTCGTGTATGGCAAAATGAAAAAGAGGAAAAAAGTGAGAATTTGAATTAGACTATTTGGACTTCCATTGGGCCTGAAATGGATCCAAATAGTTTCTATATAAGTCATAGATCAATTTCAGATGGGGTTGGATGCGTTTTGGATCGAAATTCAGGTCGATCAGTGGAGAATTTGTAGCTTGCAATTGAGAATCGGATTTGGAGATTCAAGCCATTTCAAGAAGAATCAAGCCTCAATGTATCTTTAGCATTCATCAATGAGTGATTCTGCATTGTTTGAGCAAGTTTCCTCCACGAATTGAGCCTCCATTGAAGTTTCTGATCAGGTTTATACTTTTCACGAATTCTCCTTAATTATGTGCAATTAAGTTAGATTGAGCATGTGGTTAAGTTTTTGTTGATGCCTAGATGGATTTATGATATGAATTGTGGTTTCTTGTGAGATTTGTGGATGATGTACGTTTTCTGTTTGGCTTCGAGTAGGCTTGTTTAGTGAGTGAAAATGTGTTTGGATCTTGGATTCGTGATATAGATGATGTAAGGATTTGATTGATATCATTAATTTGAGATTTGGTGAAGTTTTTGTGATGAGCTACTGTAGCTCTCGCCGAAGAAGACGACCAGAGTCTTCTCCGGCCACCACAACAGGCGTTCCCTCCATTTCGCAGGTTTAAATGAGAGAGATGACTCAGTACCGTTGGATTGTGTGACTTTCTTGGACTTAGTCTGTAGATCTAGCGCGTGTGATTCAGTTTCGATTAGGGTTGGACTATTTTAATTATGTGGCAATGTGATATCAGTTGGATTAGCTTACTAGAATAATGGATGGTATGGATTAAGACCCATGGTAGTCATGCTTTGACCAGAACCTATGCAATCACTCAGATTCTCACCTTAGGCGCATTGGACCTAGGCCAAACTTGTTATTCCCACCCCCTCATGCATTGGCCCAACTGAATAACAACTGAAATTCCTTGTTGTTTGCACCCCTGGTTATTGTTATTTCTTTTTTATTTGTTTCTTTATTTTGTTTTAATTCTGTTTTCAATTTAAATCATTAAAAATAATTCCAATGTTCCTAAAATCACATAAAAATATTTTCTATTAACTTTGAAATGTCTTTTATTTTTAGGATATTTTTATTTTATTTTATGATTTTTTTCTCAATTTAAAAAAAGGATTAAACATTGGAATTGTTTTAAATGGATTAAATTGTGACATGGTTTGTTCTTTTATTTGTTTCTTGCATTTTCTTTGGGTCCAATGAATGAAAATTGATCCTCATATCCATGATGAGTTGAACAATTTTTTAGGACCATTTTGCCCCTGGTTGATTGACTATAGGGTTGACTTTTGGTGCTTTTCTTTTGACCCTCAATTATCCCATTTCATAGTGGTACATCTTGAATATTATTTTCTTTTGATGGTGCTTTGAGGGGATATTTGCTTTGAGATTTTGGCCTCTGGTTTCTAACATGTTTAGCTACCTTGTGCATTTTATTTGATTATTTTTGAACCATTTTCCTATTTTTGAGGTAACTTGCAAGTCAAGTTACCTCCAAGGGAGGTTCACATATGTACCTTGACCTAGTTCAACTTGGATATGACATTTTTGGATCCTTTGAACCCTCAATGCCTTTCGTTTCATGTTGTTAACATGTTAAGGATGATGTTGGTTCAATTTTAGGTCATGATATTGTTTCTTCCCTGTTCATTTGTGTGTTCCTTTTCAAGCTTTCAACTTGGACTCTTATGTGAAGTATGCTTGCAATCTTTGTGCTTTTTGCTTGCATTTCTTCTTGATTTGTTTTGATATTGCTTTTGAGCTTTCCTCTCTTAATCTCCCTTCTGTCCAATGACTTTGGAACCTCATTTAAGGCATCTTAGTCCCTCTTGAGGAGGTACTTGAAGTATACCTAAATGATGGATCCTTGAGGACTCTTTTGTGCTTCTTTTGCAATTGGCTTGTGATGCTTATGGTTGAGTACCTATTATGAGGCCCTTGCTGCCCTCATTTCGTCTCCCATTCTCACTTGGCTTTAGGGTTTTCTTTTACCTTTCATTTGGTTTAGTTTTGGTGATGTGGTTGATGTTGCTTGACTTAGGTCATTTCATCCCACTTTTGATGCATCTTTGTGTGATTTGTTCTTGTTTTGTTTGATTTCTATTATGCTTTTCTTCTTCTTCTCTTTTCTTGCATTTCCATATGCATGATTAGTTGAGATGAGCTTGTGGAGGCTACTGCCCCACACTATTTTCCTCCCACTCTCATTCTATTTGTGCATCTTATGTTTGCATCTTCATTTGCATATGCATTCTTCGTCTTCCTCCTCTTCTTTGTTCTTCTTTGCCATGCTCCCCATAAGTTATCTAACCTATTGAGGTTATGATAGACATTAGGTTCCTAACCATGCATGATAACATTAGGTAGTTCCCTTTTGAATCTCAACTTTAGGTGTACTTTGCATGATAACTTTTAGGATTGATTAGTCTCCCATTAGTGTTCCTTCTTCTCTTCTCATCTTTAAACATTCATAAAACACTTAATAAAGAATGACAAGTGTTGTAAGCTACAAGCCTTAAGCTATTTGGGAAATGATGATTGGGTGGTTGCCTCTCAATTGTCTAGGATGTTAGTATATGTCCTTTGGACGATATACGACGCATTCGCTCCTAGATCATAGTCTTTAAGTGCAACATGAGTTACAAATCAAGTTCAAAACATTTCTTCTCTAAAAAACACAAAAACATTCCAAACCTTTTTCATCCTTCGGGATTTTAATCAGGAAAATATTTTCAGATGAAAGAGTGTCGTTAACTCTTAGTTCTACCGCAAACGGTAACGCCTAAGTCTCCAATAGTCGAGCTGCATACACCAACTGCTAGAACTATCTGTTAACCCTACTTGGGCCTAAAAAATTTTGAACCAACCTGTGGTCCTTTTAGTTTGAATTTCGTTCGCTCTGATCTTTCATACCAGATGAAAGTACGTAGGCACAAGACGCAGTGTCTTGGCGAGAAACCTTCCCTTTTCTTTAGTCGTAGTCGGTCGAACTACATTGACTCTGACTTTACCATTGCACGGGGGAGTACGTAGGCACAAAGCGACAATGCTCTGCCGAGTCAATCTTTTTTCTTTCTCTTTTGTCCCTGAGCCTTTAGCTAGATAGTTTTAACACACCCTTTTAGATAGACAACAACGCGTGGATCCCGTCGAGTACGACGGACATGAGGGGTGCTAATACCTTCCCCTTGCGTAATCGACTCCCAAATCCAGACATGATTGTGATGACCTTGTCTTTCCCTTTTTCTTTAGGTTTTTCTAATCGTTTCCTTTCCCTCTCTTTGGGATAAATAACGAAAGTGGCGACTCTTCTGTTTTTCCGCCAGTTGTTTTTCGCAGTTGCGACAATGGTTTTAAAAAGATGAAATGAAAATGATAAAAAAATATTTAAAGACATATAATTATTACCGTCAGTAGTGTCAAGTTATCTATAACCTGCTTCGTCTTCCACATACAACCCTCTCTCAGCTTTGAATACAGTAGACCGAATAAGCCTTCCCCCAGTTGTACTCATGGATTTGCTCGAAATCCACGAAGTACCATAGGTTGGCGACGTCCATATAAGTGACACTCTTGTCCATAAAAATAACATTTCCAACCAAATAAAGCAGGTATGCTCTTAATGCATATGATCTGTGGAGCGCCACCTACTCAACATCACCATCATCCTCATGTGCACTCACTATCTTAGCCTCATATAACTTCTTAAGGAACTCAAATCAACATGAGTACCCCCGACCTTATCCAACTCCTTCATTGCCTCCCCTGGATCAACCTCGAGATACTATACCATCATCTCGAGTGACTCTTGTTTGGTCATCCTCCCATGATCTACGGATCTCCTATTGATAGGAAGATGTAGCAAATAGGAGACATCATCTAGTGTGATAGACATCTTACTATGCAGGAGATGAAACAAAGAGATCTTCGAGTGGCATCTCTCCACAAATGCCTTTAATTATCCCCTAGTTGATCATAGTGTAACTGTTCATGCACAATTCCTTCAAGCCGGATAAGGATAAAACCGACTGAAACCAATCCTCATTCAGCTGAGGCAACACGACAATCTTCCTCATGTGGTTAAGAAACTTCTAGGGAGCACGCTCCTGAAATTTATCTAAAATAATCAATGTAAAAAATTAAAATTAACATAAAAAATAAATAAAGAATCCAACTAATGCTACCTCTCCGTCCCATATATGACTAACAATATGGTTTGAATACAAAGGCAATAAGGACAAATCAACTAGACCTCGTTCAAAGGCCTCTGACACGACATCCGCAACAGCCTCACCCTCTGGAGGTGGCTATGGATTAACAACATCATTAGTAGGAGATGGGACTAAATCAACAGCTTCATTCGTAGGAGGTGGCACAGGTGAATCCTGACGCCTGCGGGAGGATAAGGGAAGTGATGCATCAGATGATGACTTTCATCTCCTACAGAAAGAAGAAGGTGGAGTGGCCTGAGGAGAAGCACGAGCCCCAAAAGTAGACGACTCTACCTGACCAGAGGAACCTGGAGCCTAGGGAACCTGCTCGCTCATCTCCTGCCAAACAGATGCGTGATGAGCAACCCTGCCATGCCTCAGACTGTCATGTCTCTCAGCTGTTATGCTTGTAAGTTAAAGCAAGGCATACCCTTAGTGCACACACAAGCGAGAAAATCCAAAAAAAAAAAATACTGCACTAAATTTCGGAGGTGCATTTCTAGAATCTGGAGAAATTTCAAACATTTAAAAATTCTTGAAATGCATCTCCGAAAATTCCTGCAGTATATGAAACGCTGAATAATTTTGGAGATGCATCTCCGGAAATTTCTGCAACTCAGAAGTTGCGTCAATGGTGAATGTACCACATGCAAGATCAAAAAAATTTGTTCTGATCACCATTTTCAGCCAACAAACAACTTATACACTATGTCTAAACTACGTTACATGTGATTTTTACTCATTTCTAATCTTAATCATTGATTTCTACTCATTACACTAAAACTCAAACATTTATCGAAAACTCAAAAAACTTACTTGAAATGAATGTTTTTGATGAAGTTGGATGATGTTACGGATGAAGATTGATTTTAGAGTAGTATATCGAGAGAGGTTGAGTTGAGTTTGAGAAAGTGTGAAATCAAGAAGGAGAAAAATCAGACGCGACTTATACTCTAAAATGTTTCGAAAATATATCTCTGAAACATTTTAACGTTAACTTACACTTAAATACATCTGAAGATATATTTTCTAAAACAAATAACATTTGTGAAAATTAACAAGATACAATAGAAACATAAGATATCATAAAAAATAAAAAAAAAATGAAACAAGAATCTCATAAGACTTTTACCTATAAAAAGACTATTAGAATATTATTATAAAACTCAACTTTGAAGTGAGTACAATCTAATCGATGATTATTTCAACCATAAATTCAACTCAAATTTTTTATTTATTTTCATTTAAATTTATCAATCACTTGAATTGTTTTTAAAGATGTGTGAGACCGATTATACTAATCTATATATGATATTCAAAACCTATACCGCACTTAAAGTAAACAAGTCAATAATATTTGTAGTGATCAATAGTGAAGTAACCTATATATAATACAAAATGAGAATTTAATTCAAAAGTCCCTTTCCAAACTCACGCTGTCTGTCTGCACTCAATTAATATAATATCTTCATTTCAGATAACCACAAACAAGGAAAGAAATATCACCAACCTCTCCAAAAGTACCTTTCTATGATAATCATTAATTAACCAACTCTTAATGAAAATGACAAATATAATTTAAAATATAATAGAAATGTTTCAAGGGATAATGCACGAACCTAAAATATTTAAAAGCATAAAGGTGATGTGCCCCTTCCTGCAGCCAAAGAACACCAACCGTACAATTTTGTTGCACCACAATTGTTCTAAGGTTTAAACAAAGGTCGCTTGGCTCATAAGCAAAGCATCACTTGCCTTATCCATTGCCACGTCAAGATATTTTATTATTTGTATTCTTTCATTTTTCTTAATTTAATACATTATTTGTTTTGACTAACATAAAGAATAAATATCCAACAAAAATAGGTGATAAGAATTTGATCTCAAGTGAATCTTATTCACTTATTATTCCTATTTATAGATATGCATTTCACAGTATAAAAAATTTTAATTAGACTGTCAATTCATTACTATAATTCGTTTGTTCAAATTTTATTTTATATTTAATATTCATAATTAATTGACAGTATAAAATTTTTTTATATAATCAGTATATTTTAATTAAATCTAAAATATCATTGTTTTTTATTCTTAAATTTAATGGAATTACAAAGTCAAATAATATTATTCTTGAAATTAATGCAATTACAAAGTCAAATAATATTATAATCAAATACAAAAGTAGATATTTTAAAGTCCACTTTCACTGTTAATGTTCACACCCAAAATATCACCAAAAGTCTAGACCCCAACTTTGATTATTTTTAACAGTCAACGGCAGAAAAATTTAAACCACTCAATTCATAAGGTATAAGCGTAATTATTGTGAAAAAATGAGGTCAAATACGAAACATAACACTTCATAAATATGTCACAAGTGGAAGACAAGACAACAATTATTTCCTACCTTCCTTCTCTTTTCTTCCTCTCTTGTCTCAAATCTATTCTTTCTCATACTCAACAAACATAAGGACTTGAAGTTTGAATTTGAATTCATCTAAATTTGAATTTCATACCACCTTTATTTCCTTTCAAAGTTTTCATAACTTTCTTGTCTCAAAATCTAATCTTGATCACAGAACAGATAGAATTCAATAAAGATTCTCTCAGGTAAATTTTTCTACTCATTATTGATTTTAAATTGTGGCCGCAAATTGCGAAATTTTATATTGTAGATAATTATAATTGATTTGATTGAAATAATTGTAATATAGTTGTAGAAACTTAAAAAATATTTATATTTTTTTTTACCGCAATTTCAATTGCAGACTCATTATAGAACCACGATTATATCAATCGTGGTTATGTCGCAACCGTGGACATTTGTATTAAATTAGTGTCAGATACCACTGATGCGGTTATAGTTGCGGTTGTAGAGATATAAAAAAAATTAATGTTGCAGTCAAAATCAACTGTTTTAGAAAAATTAATCATATCTACAATGATGATTTTTTACTTTAACTAATTTAACTAATTATAGGAAGAAATCATAGATAGTTTTTCTTTGATGTTTTTTTCAGGTAATTGAAGAAACAAGATGAGTGTTATGTATGAAGAGATAAGAAGAAACCAAGAAATAGATTCAAAACAACACTATCACCAACAGAACAATTCAACACTATCAACTCCATTGTTTACAAACCTTATTGACAACACTAGCAATCATCATCATGGCTATATCAACAATGAAGAATCTTTTACAACTGAGAATTATCTTCCATCCACAAGCTCAGAAATGGACACCATGTTATCCAAGTTGATGTCATCCAACAATGGATGGAACAATTGTGAAGAGCCTTTGGAAGAGTTTGATGTGAAGAATGTGAAGAAAGAAGTAGGTGAATCTGTTGGACAGAATGGTGATTATAGTTATGGTGGATCTGAGTTGATTTATCAAGGCTTTTCAAGTGGTTCTGGTAATGGTTTTTATGGATCTTTTGGTGGAGGAAACTTTAGGGATTCTGAGGATTGTGCTCAAGCTAAAATGGGTGTGAGGAGTTGCAATAATCTTGTTAGGCAAAAGAGTTCACCTGCTGGTTTTTTCTCTCATGAAAATGGTATGAACTTTTTCTAACTTGCATAGATTTTACTCTGTTTTTCTCTATAATAATTAGCCTGGTTGGCCTGTTGACGAAAGTTTAGGTCTTGAGATTATGTTCATCTCAAGAATTTAGGTTCGAATCCTGTTAGGTGGTAACAATTACTGTGTTAGGTGAGTTCATCTTTTAAATGACTTCTGCTAGTGAACAGTGAAATTAATCCCTTTTAAATGGCCTCCGTGTTAAATGGCCTCAGCGAGTAGATAGAGGGATTGATCGCCTTTGATAAATCAATCGCAAGGATGGATACACAGTTATAAATAGGTTTAAATTTTGCTACAGTTAAATCATGACACTTACTTATTTTGTCTCAATTGAATTGTAATTAATCTATAGAGTCTTTCGAAAATTTAAGTCGGATATGTTTAGAATTAATTATACTTTGCAAGTTACTTAGCATTTTACCAAATCAAATCAAATTCTTTTATTTATTTTAGTATGATTTGTTAATTGAAGGTCTTACAACATTGAGAGAAGACACAAATGGACATGAAACTCCACATGGAACACTTAACTTCTCATCTATGCCATCTACATGCTTGAAAAGAATGCCACAAATTGCTGAAAATAGAATCCAAAGTTTAGAAGCAAATGGTGACTCCAAAACTCAACATATGCCTAGCTTCACAAATGAATTTTGGGACAATTCATCATTCAATGCTCAAAAAACAGAAACTGAAGATGAAATCATGTTTTCTACTTCAAATGGCTTGGAATCTCATGAAGCTGATTTTTGCTATCAAAATCTTGGTTTGACTCATCATTTGAGTTTGCCTAGTTCTTCAACTAAGATAACATCATCCATAGAAAAGTTTCTTCAAATTCAAGATTCTGTTCCTTGTAAAATTCGAGCGAAAAGAGGGTTTGCAACTCATCCGAGAAGCATTGCAGAGAGGGTAAGAAGAACGCGAATTAGTGATAGAATCAAGAAATTGCAAGGTCTTTTCCCAAAATCGGATAAGGTATTTTAAGTCCTATTTATTTTCTTAAAACATTTTAATTTTCATATCAGACAGAACATGTATCACACACCAAACACACCTTCAATATAAAGTATTGTGAATCAGACATTAAACACGTCTTCAATCTAAAATGCCACGTATCAGACACAAACACGTATTAGACAGCAGAAACATCTTCAATATAAAGTATCGCGTATCAAACACATGACACACCTTTAATTTAAAGTGTCGTGCATCAGACACAGACATGTACTAGACACCAAACACATCTTCAAGTCGCGTATCAGTCACCAGACACACATTCAATCTAACGTGTCAGTGCTGCGTAGCTAATAATCGTATGAAACTTTTTATGCATTTTTGTAACTAAGAACTTGTAATTTTGCAGCAAACAAGTACAGCAGATATGTTGGATTTGGCAGTTGAGTACATTAAAGACTTGCAGGAACAGGTTCAGGTACTAGAAAACTATATACCCTGTCATAAAAATAAACAGAATAAACACTTGAATTATTGAATTCCATCAGTTTATATTGTCTAACTAAATTTCTTTCATCTCTTGTAGATACTCACAGATTGTAAAGAAAAATGCAAATGTGCAAGTCATGAGAAGCAACACTCTAGACATTGTAGCTGATTTAATCCCTTTAGATAGCAAAAGGGAGCAGAATTTTTGTGTAAATATGAAAAAATAATATGTAATGAGTGTGCCAAAGTTGGCAATTGTAATTATAGAAAATAATGCTGATATTTGCCTAGTATGAGTTTAGGTTGATGAGATTTCAATTTTATTTTATTTTTAAATTTTTGTCTTGTGATTTTTCTTTTAGTTTAATTATAGGATCACTATGTAATATCATGTTTATAGTAGGGGTGTTTCTTTGTGGCTCTTCATTTTACATGTGAAAAGTTTGATTGCATTACATTCTAATCTTCTAGAATATGTGATATTGAATAAAAAGAAACTAATTAAGTGATATTCAAGAGTGTGTTTCATTCACACAGCCTAGAATCCTAATGGGGGTGCAAAAGATAAGGTGAGATATGCCTTGAAATGCTGCAAGAATTTCACCCACACATTTTGACTAAGGGTACCCAATTTAGAATAGTTTTTATATGATAGATCATTTTGAAAGAATAATTTGGCTTTGTTATAAAAGATTTAGGGCAAACCTATTTTATGTAGGAGATGAAATTTTGATCTTCATCACCGCTTGAAATTTGATGTGTGTAACAAAGAATAACAGTAACAAAAAAAGTCAGAAGAAACACAATAACATAGTAATTTAACATGTAAGCAAATTCACAATAAGGAAGAGAAATATAAAAGACAAGTATACGAAGAACTTGTTTATTTGGTTCGATCAAAATGATGTATTCTGGGAGAGAGTATCTTTTTAATTCACTATATTTTTTAAAGTTGTTTCAAGAGATTATAAAAGAGTTATAAAAAAATAATCTCTCAAGTTTTTAAAAACAAATCCTATTTTCTACCCAATTATTTTTAAATCTTTCTAACTTTTTATATATGAATCACACAAGCTCATGGTGTTTAAAAGTGTTTTTTTTAAATCCTCTTAGATACCTATAATGTGTTTTCCAAATTCCAAACACTTCAAGGAATTTCTACCATTTGCTCTAAGTTTTCCAATAAGATTTGTAACCCTCTCTTTGTCTTTAGGTTTGAAGTTTTTAAGGTTATTAAGACAAAAATGATAGAGAGACATATTTAAAATTGTTGAAACTCAACAAAATCTTAACGAGACCAAAACCAAACAAACAGATCTACATATTGAAATAACCAA
Source organism: Lathyrus sativus (assembly GCA_963859935.3). Taxonomy (NCBI): domain Eukaryota; kingdom Viridiplantae; phylum Streptophyta; class Magnoliopsida; order Fabales; family Fabaceae; genus Lathyrus; species Lathyrus sativus. The sequence goes on from OZ012739.1 coordinate 48,379,757, forward strand.
GTGTGATTAACGTGAAGTAATTGAATCGGACCCAATGGAGCAAAACTGTCCACTGAGCCCGGTCTGCATGGCTGACTTCCTCTACTAGGTTCCTCGCCACCGAACTTCTTGGATTTGTCGTGTTGTATTCGTTGGCAATCAATGAACTATCACCACTACGACCCATTGCATCGTCGACCTCCGCCGACACTCGACTTCAAGACAACCGTCAATGCGACTCTCGATACCACCGTCGATCACCACCCGTTGGGCCACCCTTACTTCTCTATTATTTTTTATCATCATTCTTACTACTTTTTAGATTTCTGATTTATGACAATCTCGAAACATGTTTTATTTCTCTCCACTACTCAAGGTTTTAAGGCATACTTATACAATTCTCCATCTTGACTTTAAACTCTAGTGTTGTCAATTTACCCATCAACCACCTCGTTTCTCTCTCTGATCTGAATCACCATTAAACAAATTTAATCAAGTTCACGCAACACTTGAACCTTAATATTTCCATTTGCATTCACTGTATTCCAACCACTTTTTTTGCTTCAATAGTCTAATTAGCACATAATCATAATTCTTCAACCATATTTGATTCCATCTACTTTCGAATGCCTCTCTGAAAGTTCTTGTTTCTGAGTTTTGTAACCCTTCAGCCACATTCAAAGCATAAAATTCAAAGTAATCATAATTGTACCTTTGAAATGATACAATCTCATTCTTTACTTTATCACAAGTCAAATGATAATCTGACACCTCTATAATCATTCTTTCACTACTACTAGTATTCATAATAGAAACTTCCACCTCAAACTAAGTTTTCTCCGCCATAGTTTATAAAACCTTAATCTCTAAGCCTATACTCTTACTTCCTTGACGAGAAATACTAAAAGTAATACATCTACAAATGGTAAACTTGGATCTTCTTTATTCCACTTCCCACAACTCATAACCATTCACACCTTCTAGATTAAAAATTTAAAACATAATTCATAACCTTACCATCAAGTTCGATGAGTTTGATTTGTGCAATAGGAAAAGCTTTGACGACTATCAAAACTGAGTAGGTTACAATTTTCATACTTCAAGATTCCATAAGTGTTTGGAAGTTTATTCATGTAAATGAACGTCTACCGACCATGTAAGCTACTTTGGCATCCGACTTACCCCATAAATTCAATGACAACTCAATATTCAATTCTCTTATCTTTTGTAAAACTCATTAAAGTGCTCTGAGTACAACCTTCATGCATTTACCATGCCTTGACCTAAAATCCTATAATTTGTTCTCGTCATGAAAGTATTCACTTGTTGATGAAGAAGGAGCAAACATATTGAAACCTTCTAAGATATATAAGCCACATATTTTAGACCTTATTGTTATGATCACTCCACCTTTCAAAATCTTCAACACCTCATGTTTAACTCTAATGCAATAGCCTAGATCATAAAACATGCTTATGGATAACAAATTTTTCCTAAGCTCTAAAGCATTCCTAAATTTGAAGAAGAAATTATGATCATTGAACATTTTAAGTCTGATAGTACCAATACCATAATCTTACAATCCTTATTGTCATCAAAGTGAACCATTCCACTTTCATCCTATTTTAAAGTCTCAAAGTATTTTTTTTGACACGTGTGATGCAACACATCTTTGTATTGTTTAAGGAAATTAAGCATCAATATAGCCCATCTTTCTTTAACCTAAAACCTTGAAAATTAAAAATTCTCAACCAATAAAAGACATGTCAATATCGGATCTCCACGACACACTTTGAATCCATAAATGTCTCGATGTGCCTCCAAATTTTTTAAGAGGAATAAAAACCCTCAACACAAATAAAGTGTTGAGAAAAAGCAAGTGTGGGTTAAGAAGTGTTAAGAAACAAACTGTGGGAAAGTCCCACATTGATTAAAAAAGTGGAGACTTAAACAATTATAAGTGAGAGAACCCACACACCAATCACCTTAAAGTTTTAAGTGAGTATGTGGTGTGTCTCTCACAAGACCTGTTTCCCATTAATAAGTGCCCCGATGTAAAAATTATCCCTTATTTTGATCCCTAAAATTGATGACCTAACAATGGTATCATGAGCCATTTGTTCGAGCGAATGATCGACTCACTTATATTAAAAGTCCTCTCCATATGGTGGTAGGTACGAGGCATTTTCCGTTGAAAAAGTGTTAATTGTGATACAAGTGTATATGAATGAAAGAACGTCCACTTAAGGGGGAACATTTTCGATATACTCACACTTGAAGGAGAATGTTGAGAAAAAGGATTTTTGATTTAAAAAGTGTTGAGAAACAAAGTGTGGGAAAGTCCCACATTGATTAGAAAAATAGAGACTTAAGCATTTATAAGTTAAATAACCCACACACCTATCACATTAAAGTTTTAGGTGAATATGTGGTGTGTCTCTCACAAGGTGTGTTGCTCATAATGAAAATCCACAATGTAAAAAATGCTCCCACTGAAGGTTTGAAAAGTACACAAGAAATGGGAGTTGAATTGTCTTTCACGTTTTTTTTTTATTTAACTTTTGATTATAGTTTTAGAATCAAAACTGATGTTCGGATTCTGTTTAATTCATTGCCTGCAGATATAATAGAAGTAAACAAAATAACAGCAGAAGACACAAAAGATTTATCCTAGTTCCTCCCTTAACTAAGAGTACTCTAGTCCCCTTGCCTCACAAGAGATTTTTATTATAACCACTTCATGATTACAATCGCTTATGCTTTTACATAAGTCTTTTACATCTGCTCAGAACAACTGTCTGAGACTTGCTTTGCTTAGAGCTTCTGAAAGAGCCACCTGATCTTCTAGTCTTCAGGCTGAGACTTCCCCTTTCTTAGAGCACATGTCTAAGACTTCTTGTTCACATCCTCTAGCCGAGCCACCTGCTCTTCTGGCCATTCATACTGAGACTTCCCCTTGCTCAATAACACTAGCTAAATAAGACTTTCACATCTCAAGTACTTAAGCAATGAGACTTACGTGGCTTAAGCATCTTTGCTCAAGACTTGCTGCTTGAATCTCAATGAGATAAGACTTCTTCTTAAGCACATAGTAAGAGACTTTGATCTAAAATACTGAAGGCTCAGTAGAATAGAGAACAAGGTGTATATGATGCAAGCATCAGAGTACGGGAAATCACCATAACAAAAGACCTAAAGCTCTTAAGATTTCTAAGATATTCAATGGTAAGAAATCTTAAGGCTTTTATAATTACAACCTACAACAGAAATTCTGCATATTACAATAGAGTTGATAATTCTTTGATCTTGCTACTCCTTCATCTGGAGAATCCTTGTTAAGATTCAAAATTGAATCTTTAGCCATATTTATAGCCTTTGTAGAAACTAGTCGTTGAAGAGATAACTTGATCAAGTGTCTTTGCCTTTACTTCATAGTACAAGAGACACTGAAGATGGATGCACAATAGATTCTAAATCCAATGTGTAACACGTTTAACCTTTGATTCTTCAAGAGGTTCTATACTGATAGAGCCATTGAGGGCAGATATTCGTAGAGCTTGTCAACCTTTCTCGATCCTTGCAATCTTGTAGACTTTAGCTGACAAGCTGATAAGACAATACAACATGCTTTCTGCAATACGAACAATCCACAACTTTATTACCAACACCGAATTGTACTAAATGCTGATATAAAATTACCAAGTATAATAACTTGTCTGAATTGTGAGGCCTTTAGCTTAGAGTCTTCACCAAGCCGTACTAGCAATTGTTCTTCAGACTCTGCCACTATAAGCTAGCAATGAAGAAACTCTCAAGTGTGTTCATGTAACACATATTCTAATTGTTTATGTACAATGATGTAGAACCTGCATAAATTAAACACACATCAAATAAACCATTGTTCTTTTAATTCTTTGTTATCATCGAAACTAAAAGAGAATATGTCATGAACAAATCCTTTTCTAACAATCTCCCCTTTTTTTATGATGACAAACACAAGTATTTAAAGGAAAATGTTGGACATTTAATTTTCTCTGCAACAATAGGGTATGAGGTTTGTAAGCTCCCCCTGAGTTTGATAGTCCACAGCTGAGATCTATTGACTCTAACATCAAGAACTATTTTTCAACAAAAAAATAAATCAGTCTTCTTAGTAACATCAAGGTCTGAGGTTTGCAAGCTCCCCTGAGTCAAACAGTTCCAAGGTTGAGGTTTATAAGCTCCCTCTTAGTTCCATATTTAAGAAAACCAAAATAACAACATTTTAACTTCCTTTGGCAACATAATAATATGAGGTTTATAAGCTCCTTCTGAGTCTAAATAAGTTAAGTCAGAGGTTTGTAAGCTTTTACTTAACACTATGCACAAGAGAGTTAAAATATGTTGCCCTTTTAACTTTCTTTGGCAACACCAAAATACGAGGTTTGCAAGCTCCTTCTGGGTCTGATAGGCTAAATCTGAGTTTTGTAAGCTTTTCCTTAGACCTATGTACAAGAAAGTTAAAATACGCCCTGGGCAAGGTAACCATAAAAACAGAAAATAAATTACAAGAAAATAAATGACCAATATGTACAACTGAATAGGTACTCAATGGGTTCAATTCCCACTTAAATACTTACTATTATTTCTCCCCCTTTTGTCACATCAAAAAGAATAAAAAGAAAAGAAAAGAAGAAGAAAAAAATATCACTAATAAATGTATCTCAGATCATAATTACATGATCAGTTTTCAAGGAGGAAAAGTAATAAAGTAATAAAAATCATTAAGGTTTATATAGTGCATGCTTTAAATTCTTAGTGGTCGTTACTATTCCAAGAATTAAACAACGATTAATTTTAGACTCTTGGTATCCACAGAAGCCATTATAAAAGCATCCAGCTCCTAAGTCATTTTCATCAACATCTTCCTAGAGATATGAAGTCATCAACTAAGAGTCATAACACATCCGTCATAACAAATGTTACAGAGAGCTCTACGATTGTATAACTCTAATCCCCTCAGAGGCGAGTTGCTTCTGAATCCTCTACAACTGCGCCTTTTCCCTTAACAACACTTCTGAAGAGGCAACTTCAGTAGTACCTAGACGACCTTCAGAAGGAGGTTCTTCAGTTGCTTCTTTGAAGCCAAAAAGAAGAAGTATGAAGAGGTCAAAGAAGAGAAGAAGGATCAACAAACGTTTTTACCACTCACTCTCAGTCATAGAAGAGGAAGAAGAGATTGATTCTGAAGATGAAGAAGTGGATTATGGCAACAGTGGATGTTGTTGGGCACGAGATGCTCTAGCTAGGGATCTTTACTAAAACCATCTTGTCCCTTTTTTAATTTAAAATATTTTTGTAATCCACCAGTTTAATATCAATGAAATGGCTTATTTTGACCAAGATTTCTTTTCAGCATGCACGTACATTCCAGTAATTTTTCTTTGGCAAAATACCTTTTTTGGTCCCTTAACTATACCATTGGGTTCAGATTGGTCCCTTAATTATTTTTCGTGTCTGATTGGTCCCTTAACTCTTTAAAGTGTGTCATGTTTAGTGACGGAAAAATTAAAAAATCGGTCGCTAAATTCGTTGCTAATTAGACAAAAACGACAAACATGTCACATTTTAAAGAGCTAATGGACCAAAAAGGGTATATTGCCTTTTTCTTTAGATTATCTGAAAGTACATTAACAAAGTGAAACTGACACAAAAACGAAAGTTAAAACAGATCAAACGTAAACTCATAGTTATTCAGATAATCTTAATAGGTTAGACTGCTAGATAACATTTCCAATATTTATTATTAGAGTACTGATAAGACCTAATCAATACTTAATTTAAACTCAAGACAATGTATGCAACACGTCTATAAAAAGGACTCTAGTAAGCTTTCTTCCATCATCATTAATCCCTAAAACACCAAGATGTACAAGCAGAAGCAATTTCAGGTTCTAAAGAGACATTTCAGGAAGATATCACTATTGAATGCAGCAACTCAAGCAAACCAAGGCAAAGCAGCAGCTGAAGGATCTGCAAGCAAGAAGACAGCTTTAGAAGCACTCTCCTCTTCAGCACCCTTTGTGAAGACACATATAAGAAGAAGATCTTCTGGATCCAGACGCAAAAGCCAACTGAAAAAGGAGGCTGTGGAGTTTGCTAAGGAAGAATGACAAGATTTCTTAGATAATCGGGACATGTCAGATGATCCTAGGGAATTCCTTAGGGTCAATCCAACAGACTAGGAAATCCAATTATTTTGTAATAACTTCCTTTTTATTAATGAAACAAGTTGCATACATTGAGTTCTTTCTCCTATTACGTTGAGATTCTCATGAACAACATAGAATTAATATTCAACAGTTTAAACTGAACACAAACATGAACAAACTCTGAATTTATTACTAAGAAGCTTAATACAAATATTTCAACAAAACACAAAGCATAACTTTTCAGAAATCTAACATCATAAATTTTCATAGATAACTTCAACCTTTTCTTTCCAAATCTTAGAAAAACTAGCCTCAAAACTTATGTTAACCCCCTACTGAACAAGTATCTCAGAAATAACTTGTCCAAAAGGAATGAAGAAGGTCTTTCCCTTTTAAAAGAAGAAAGATACCTCTTCAGATTGTCAAACATAACTTAAGGAAGATCAATCTTCAAATCTGAATTGAGAAGTAGAAGCAAATCTTTTTCAATAGGGTCCTCTTGGTCTAAATATTTATCCTTAGGAAGTAAGTTTGAATTCAGAATTTGACTCCAAACAGCAGCATCAGGAAGAAGATTTGAGACCTCGAATGTATTAGATGGATCTATAAAGAGACGCCAAGTAGGAAGATAATGTTCCCAAACAAGAGTTCTTGGGATTTCTTAAATTTCCTTACAGTTGATCACATTTGCAATCGCTATAGAGGTTACTGTAATAGAAACACCAGTTACTCTAGACAAAATAGCATATTCTGAATTCAGCTCAACAATGGAGGCATTAATCCAAAACTCGTTGACAAGACTTGGATAAGTGAAACCACAGAGTGTCTCAAAGTAGTCATTCCAGCCTTGTTTAGACACAGTCTTCCAGAAGTTGAAACCTATCTTAAGCAACTCATCAAAATCCACAAACTTTTCATTGATGACAACCAACTGATTCAAAAGAGATTTAATTGAAGAACTCATCTCAGTTTTGGTATGATCAACACACAAATAAGAAGAAGAGGAAAAAAAATTGAACAAGAATCCTACAAGAATTAGAATCTTTTCAGAAAAAGGACACAATGATGTTTCACAAGATAGGGAATAGTAACAACAAGTACCGAAAAGAGAAAACATCATTATCCGAAGGTTCTTATCCAACAAATATTTCAATTCCACTATATGAGTTTCAATTTTATGAAGATTTAAGTATTATAAAAGTTTTGGAATTTTTTATACTTAAATTGCTATATCAGAAGTAAAGAATCTTCTTTTGAATCTCAGAGTCTGACAATTTTTAAAAATTATCATCCATGAGAGACTAGTAGATCTGGACTTAGACAGAGATATCATCTGTTAGTCATAAGTCTCTAAGATTCTATTCAGTGCTAGAACTTTATCTTGAAACAAGAGTCATGAGTGATAGATGAATATTGAATTGTCTTCTTTAGACAGCTAACAAGCAACAGTATTAACTCAAAAAGTGAGAAAATTGTTTCCATAAATATGATCATCATTTGACTTAATAAGAAATATATTACAGAGAAATACAATAGAGTTTCCTCTTAAAGATTTCTGAAGTTCTCTTTTTCAAAAGAAATTCTCTAGAAGTCTAATAGAAACTTTGTATTTATATATATATATATATATATATATATATATATATATATATATATATATATATATATATATATATATATATATATATATATATATATATATATATATATATATATATATATATATATATATATATATATATATATATATATATATATATATATATATATATATATATATATACACACACACACACACACACACAAATGTTTTATTGAATCAAAAGATAAACCAAAAAAGGACAAGCATACCCTTTATAAAGACCAATGAGTTAAAAATATGTTTAGCTTTTCCATCATTTAAATTCAGTGGAATTATCCATTGATATGGTAGGAAACTCCGTATGATATTTTTCATATGGCACATGATTCCTTCTTAAAGAAGAAGTATACTTTTCTTATTGGATAATTATCTGCGCCACTGTTAAGTGTTAAGTGTAAAACCCCAAAATAATTAGATTATTTATTTAATTGATTATGATGAGTTTTTGTGAATATTCCTTGTGAATATATGTTGTTTAGTAGAATATGATGTATTTTATATGTTGTGTTGTGGGGTAGAATGAATTAAGATGAATAGGAGGATTATTTATATTTTAGATAATTAGATTTTATAACATGATGAATTTATGATGAAATTGGTGAAGTATTAATGTGATAATGCTATGAATTTGTATAGGAAATGAGTGGTAGTATATGTGGTTGTAGAATTATGTGTATTTTAGACTGATTTCGTGCTGGAATCGAAAGAAATTTGGGGTCTGAACCGATGCAGAATCGCAATTGAGAAGTTGTTGTTGCGACAGTTTCGTTGGGCAAACATCCATGTTGTCGGGCGAAGCAACTTCAACCCACCAGGGCCTAGTGAGAGTAGAGGTGAAAGGAGGGTGAAAAAGAGGTGCTCCTAGAAAAGGCATGGGAGGGGTGTTTCACCCCTGTTTCATCGGGCGAGCCTAAGGCGAGCAGACTGAGACAGATTTATTTCTAAAATTTTGAAAATTCATAACTCAGACTGTGAGTGTTTGATTGATGCGTGGTTTGAATCGTTGGAAATCTGGTTTAACTTACTTTCTCTTAAAAATATTTCTAGTACCATAATTCCAACTATTTGATGCGTGGACGGTTTTTTCGTATTGTCGAGTTATGTCGTTTTGTGAAAGGTATGAAAAAGGCTTTGTGTAATTAATAATTGGTGTCGTTCTATGTCTAATGATAGTAATGATGTTGATGTGGAATTAATTATGATGACATTGATGTTGAGGTGATGTGATAAATGTTACTTGCGGTGACATTTGATGACGTGTATGATAACGTTATGTATAAATGTTATGTGATGATGATTATGTGATGTGTTGAATGAAGTTGACATTTAAGCATGTTTGATGTGCATACATGCTATGTGAAGGATGTTATTATGATTATTACATGAATTATGATGCAATTTACTAGTCGTGGTCGAGTTATTATTGGTGTTATGCATCATACATGCATGACATGTGTTAGGACCTCGGTCCAGTGATGATGTTAGGACTCCGGTCTAGTGACGATGTTAGGACTTCGGTCCAACGGTGGCCTCAATCCCATTGTGTAAATTGAGTGCATTTTATAATATGCTCCGATTCCAAGTGGGAATTGATCCTATAGTATGGATCTTTGGAGGGAGATGACCAAGTGTTCATCAAAGAATTGGTACCACATGCATGAGTCAGTGTTGTTGCATTACATACTAAGTGATATTGGATAATTGTGAGCTAAATGATGTTTGATGATGTTGTGACTTAAGGTATGTTTTGGTGATGATGATTGATTGATGATATAATAACGTTATGAATGACTTAATGAAGTGACAATGTAAGTATGTGTGTGATGTGTGATGAATATATGAATTATTGATAATCATTGTTGTAACTACTATATCTTTTCCTTATATCTTTTGTAATGAATTGTGATTACTTACCATGCCTGTTCGAATGTTTCCTCCACGTGGGTGTCGCAACTGCGAAAAACAACCAGTGGAAAAAACAGAAGAGTCACCACCAAACGTTATTTATCCCAAAGAGAGGGAAAGGAAACGATCGAAGAAAACCTAAAGGAAAGGAGAAGACAAGGTAATCACAACCAAATCTTAGGTTCGGGAGTCGATTACACAAGGGGAAGGTATTAGCACCCCTCACGTCTGTTGTACTCAATGAGATCCATGCTTGTTGTCTAATCAAAAGGGTGTGTTATCTAAAAGTTACTGCTAATTAGGGAAGGAGAAAGAAAAAGGAGACTCGATAGAACATCTCCGCCCTATGCCTACGTACTCCCTCGTGTAATGGGAAAGTCAGAGTCAACGTAGTTCGGAAAACTACGGGTGATGAGGGGAAGGTTGTTTGCCAAGACATCTCCATCTTGTGCCCACGTACCCACGTATCCTCATCTGGTATGAGAAATTAGAGCAAACATAGTTCAGGTGAACTAGACCACTGATTGTTAAGTGTTTTTTATGAGCGATGTTAAGTTCTCATTCCAGCAGTTAGGGTCGATGCCTGTTTGCGATAGAATGAAAAAGTAACATACTCTTTTTTGAAAATGGTTTTTGAAAACAATACCTAAGGATAAAAATGTTTAAATTTTATTTAAGAGTTTTAGAGAAGTGAGTTGAATTTGTTTGAGATTCACGTTGCACTAAAGACTATGACATATGAGCGAATGCGTCGCATATCGCCCAAAGGGCATACACTAATCACTCTAGACAAATGAGGAGAAACCTCTCACTCATCATTTTCCATATACTTAAGGCTTGTGGCACACAATATTCATCATTCTTTATTAAGTGTCTTAAGATTATTTGAGATGAGAAGAGAAGACACAAAATAAAACACTAAAGGGAAACTGAAAACCCTAATGTTATCGTGCAAAATGGTCCTAAGGTTAGGATGAAAAGGAAGTATACCTAATGTTATCATACAAATGATGGACATAAAGTTGAGATAAAATAGACTATCCTAAATATTATCATGCAAAGTATTGAAAGTCTAATGTCTCTCCTACTCCCATCTTAATCAGAAATTAAGAGGGACTAGGAATCCTAAAGGATCATGTGAGCAAGCACAAGTAAACACCAATCAATTTAATCACAAATGAAAATAAGAATGAAACTTAAACAAATTTCAAAAATATATGAAAGATGAAGAAGGAAGAAGAATGAAGAATGGACAAACAAGAAGTCATTATCAAACTAAGATGAAGAAAACAAGCACATTCATTTCAATCTCAAACAAAGTAAGCATCATCATCAAGTCAACATCAAATAAACATTCACCATCCCAAAGCAAGATAAGATGAAGTCAAATGGCACATGAAACATGGTAGGGAAGCAATCATAACATATCATACTCAAGTCATGTCAGTGATCAAAGCGAGGGCAAAAGGCAACAAGTCATGTATACCATTCATACACAAGTCAACACTATATCAAACAAACATGCATACAAACAATCCCTAAAGGGAAAAGCATATGAACATGACATGAGCATAAGAAGAGATCATAACATCAACATGATAAACAAGTACAACATTCAAACATGCACACACAAGAGAGATCATACAAATGGAATCACACAAGTGGAAACCAAACATGCCTCAAGAAGAAATCATCAACCAAATCAACCATAAAAAGAAAATTACAATCAAACACGTATCAAGGTCTCAAATGACTTGAGGAAAAACAGAAAGACACTCAATCATAGATTAAAAAACATCACCTCAATTTGCAATTTAAAATCAAATAAAAAAACAAAATAAAAAGGCAAGTAAAACCTAAAAAAGGATGGAAAATAGTTAAAGCACAAAAAATCCGAGGATATCATCATAGGTCAGAAACCATCATAGGATCATATGCTAATTTTCCCACCATTTTAAATGGCTCAAAAATAATTTTAAACCACTTAAAATTAACTAAATAAATCCGAAAATGCATGAAAAATAGAAAAACCAGAAATAAAAATCCAATAAAATCACCATGGGTCTAAAACCATCATAGAATCCTGTGTCAATTTCCTCATGATTTTAAGTGGCTCAAAAATAGCTTAAACCAATTAAAATTTATCAAATAAATCCAAAAATGCATGAAAAATATCTAAACCAGAAATAAAAATCTAATAAAATCACCATAGGTCCAAAACCATCATAGGATCATATAATATTTTTCTCATAATTTTAAAATGCCTAAACAATTTTAAACTAATTAAAATTAGCTTAAACAATTTAAAATTCAAGAAAAATAGAAAATGGAAAAATAAAAATGCACAAAAATAAAAATTAGAAAGAGAAAAATTAAAGGAAATTTTAGAAAAGATTTTGATATTTTTCTGATTAAAAATGATTTTTCTATGAATTTCTGAAAATAAAATGAATTTAAAACAAAATAGAAAAAGAAAATAAAACAGAAAAACCAAGATGCGTTGGATCTGAGCTCATTAATGACGTGGCTAATCCAAGGGCCAGAAAGCTCACATCCACGGTGGATCTGAGTCAACCTCATCATTTCCAACCAGCGAAGGTCAAACACACTAGATTAGAACAAGTGGCATGATGGACGATGAGATCATCATCTTCAACCTCCAGCCACTGAAAAATCTCAGAGAAATGCAGAAATTTGAAGATCCTTCAGACCATAACCATTGGATCTCATAGTGGTTTCATTTGATACGTCTTTTCAAGATGATCTCAACCATATCAGCGCGCCATGTTTCTTTAAACCATAGCTCACTCGATTTGAAAAAAAACAAAAAGAAAAGCAAACTCGGATTTGAAAATTGAACATCAAAACTCAACCAAAACCAAAATATAACAATCCTAACAGCATCAACACATCAAGGACTACATCTTAGCAACAAATTTGAGTTAAAATGGTTGAGAATTATACTTGTTGAAGTTCAACTTCAAAGCTCTGAAAATGGAGTCCTCAAGCTTGATTTAGGCCATGATCCTTCAAGTTCTTGAGCTAGTTAGCTTCACTGAATGTTGGTGAAGCTAACTGAATGGAGAATTTGAGTGTTTGGGGTGTGGAAATGAAAATTCAAAGTTCAAGCTTAAGAGTTCAAATGGGATCTCTTCAGGGTGATTCTGGCTATCAAAGCTTGTGAAAATGAGTGGAATGAGTCCCTTATTTATAGGGGAAGCTTTCTGAATGTTGAGGGAGGGTGAATGATGCAATTTGAGGTGAATTCATGCACACCTGCAGCATGAGCAAAGTGTGACTTCAAAACTGCTAAAACTCACTCAAAACTTGCGTTTCAAGGCTCTAATCAACCCAGACAAGTTTGTTAATCATGTTTAGATTGAATTTGTGGCTTTACTTGGTGATTAGAGGCCAATTCAAACAAAATCAGTTCTGACTTGAAGTGGATTTTCAGCTTTGAAGTTCAAATTTTGCCACCATGATTCTCACAATGTAGGAGGCGTTTTGAGATGATTCTTCTTGCATTGGATAGAGGATGATGCCATCTTTGCAATGTGAAAAGAAAGTATTGATTTGGAAATCTGAGTTGAGAGATATGACCCTTCAAAGTAGCTTGCATGAGAAAGTTCAAAATTGCAAAACACTTAGAAAAATTTCAAGTCTTTTTAGGAACCAAAAATGACCTATAATGTTTTGATAAAAACCAAGGCCTTCCATGGGTTTTTACTCTTCCTCCTTGAATAAAAATTGTAGAGGACATATTCAAGTTCATTTTAGAAAAATAATGGACTCCAAATGATGAAAATTTACCAAGTTATGACATTTTGAATTTGACTAGAAAATCCTTCCAAAATCCAAAAAGACATATAATGTCCTCCAACTTTTGATGACTTTCCAAGCATAATCGGATCTTTCCTTGCAAAGAGAACTTGTTAGGGATGATGAGAAGAGTTCATTAGAAAAAGAACCACCTCAAGATGTTGAAAATTGAATGAGTTATACCCATTTGATCATGGCATTCACAACTTGCTAAATTATGTCAACCACCTTGAACCAACTTTGAATCTTTTGATTGTTTCTTGCAAATTAAGACATGATGAATCACATATGACCATGAAATGATGTTGTCTTGAATCAAACTTGATAATGACAGACCTTTGGGGGCTTAAGAATGCCACAAAGTGAAGTAGAAAACCTTGCTTGAGGTTGAAGAAACTTGTCACTCTTCCTTGAGAAATAAACCTTGCTACCTTGATCCCTTGTCTTAAAATAGTGCTATGCAAGAATGAGAATGAGAATGCAATGAAACATAAGCCAAATACAAGAGGAAAGATGGGAAAATTTTGGGATGCTACAACTGCCCCTATTCACACAACTTGGACTTGAAGGGATGAAAATTGACTGCTTTCAACCATTCAAAGTAAAAGGTGATTGAATACTAAAAGAACCCAGCAATTTGTAAACTATGAGGATGTTTATGTTGCAAAGGTTGCCAGCCAAAGGTGGACTTAAGAACAGCGGGTACCAACCAAAAGTTGGGATAACCGAAATGGTAACTGATCAAGAAGATGATAACGGCTACTAAAAAAAAGTTAGAATCACCATAGGTAATAGCGAAAAGTTGTGAGAAAGAGGCTACTAACCAAAAGTTAGGATCACCCAAACGCCGACCAAAGGCACACACGAACAACAAAGACTAACAACCAAAAGTTGACATCATAATAAAGGTTACCAACCAAAAGATTGGATGTAGGCTACTAACCAAGAGTTAGGATCACCGGAACGCCGACCAAAGGCGAACATACAGAAATGAAGACTATCAACCAAAAGTTGGAATAACGACTTCACAAGGGAGCACAATTAAGGACTACCAACCAAGAGTTGAGATAACATCCAATCAAGCAACAGACTACCAACCAAAAGTTGGGATAACATCCAAGAAATAACAGACTACCAACCAAAAGTTGGGATAACATCCAAGAGATAACAAACTACCAACCAACAGTTGGGATAGCATCCAAAAGACAGCGAACTACCAACAAAAAGTTGGGATAACATCCAAGGAACAACGGACTACCAACTAAAAGTTGGGATAACATCCAAGAAACAACGGATTACCAACCAAAAGTTGGGATAACATCCAAGGAACAACGGACTATTAACCAAAAGTTGGGATAACATCCAAGAAACAACGGACTACCAACCAAAAGTTGGGATAACATCTAAGGAACAATGGACTACCAACCAAAAGTTGGGATAACATCCAAAAACAAACGGACTACCAACCAAAAGTTTGGATAACATCCAAGAGACACTGTCAAACAAACATTGAAGTAAACGCTACTAACCAAAAGTTAGGATCACCATAAAGGAAGACTACCAACCAAAAGTTAGAATTGTCAACAAATAAACAGATGGCTACCAACCAAAAGTTGAAATCACCAAGATGTCGAATGAAGGTGAACTGCCAACACGAAGGCTACCAACAAAGAGTTGGGATAACGACTCCGCGGGGAACAAAATAGAGGACTACCAACCAAAAGTTGGGGTAACATCCATAAAGACAACTACGTTGGGGATTGCCAATCAAAAGTTGGAATAATATCCGGAATGGGAAGAAAATAGAATCAACTGACTTACGACCTAGAATAGAAACTCCGCTGGGGAAAGAGAGGTTTAAACAAACAACCTCTGTCGGGGAGTAAGACGAACACATTCGCCAATGTTTTTTGTGGGGTTAAAGATAACGAGATCTTAAGTTGTACCATTATCTGCTGGAGAGATGTCTTACAATAGTGACATCAAACTTGGATTATGCTTTGGATGCATATGTTTGAATATGGCATAATGCTCCATGTAAAATGGAAATGCTACACGCTTAGGAGGATGCAATGCAAATGATATGCAAAAGAAAACATCGAGAAGAGTGTTAAAAAGGATCAGCAAACCAAACTCTGCCGAGGAAAACGCCCTGAATGGCTTTCCGCTGGGGGTTGTGAATATCCATCCTTTAGGAGATCGTCTCATAATTTTGACTTCGAAGAATGTCAATGATTATTGGACTTTGCTGAAGACATCAGTATGCTAAAGGGTTAAAAGGAGACCTAAAGGGTTATCAGTATGCTAAAGGGTTAAAAGGAGACCTAAAGGGTTAAAAGGAGACCTAAAGGGTTATTAGTATGCTAAAGGGTTAAAAGGAGACCTAAAGGGTTAGTCCTAAGTATGCTCACCAAGACATTGTATCTCGTGCCTACGTATCCTAACAGGAATGAAATCAGAGCATTCGTATTTCCCC
This sequence comes from Lathyrus sativus, assembly GCA_963859935.3. Classification (NCBI taxonomy): domain Eukaryota; kingdom Viridiplantae; phylum Streptophyta; class Magnoliopsida; order Fabales; family Fabaceae; genus Lathyrus; species Lathyrus sativus. The sequence goes on from OZ012739.1 coordinate 48,395,769, forward strand.
TCAACGAGAGTGAGGAACTCTTGACTGCGGTCAAGGTTCTAGGGGGAAGTAAGTGTTCACAGTGAGACATTTACATGGAGTGCGGCGACTCAAGTCTAAAGTTGAGTTGAAAAAGGGGTAAGTATCAGTGGCAGAAAACTTACATGGAGTATGGAGACTCTAATCCTAAAGCTAGGATAAGGGTAAAGATTTAGCTCTAAGTGTGACATGGCAGTCAACTGGAGGATATGGAGAGAATTCGTCGAGCGTGTGCGTCTTGGTGAAAGAAAGATAGAATCCTACTCAAAATACCAACAGAGTTTAACTAAAAAACCTGATGAAGACTAAAGGAAAGGTTAATCTAAATTAAATTGTGAAATCAAATCTTGAACCTAAATCATCAATATACTACGGAATTAAATAAAAGAATTAGTCTAAGTCAAATATCACATATCAGAATTACTCAAGAGTTTACCAACAAGCTTAACATCAAGAAATTATAAAATAAAAAAAAATCAAACAATAAAACCAAGATTAACGTCAACATTACTAAATTAACTAACTATTAAATTTTCAATATCACTCATTAATTTAAATCAAAATCCATACGTAACCTAAACCAAATTTCAATAAGTAAAGATAAAAAATAATAAAATAAATAATAATAATAAATTAATAAAATAAAAATCAAGTAAATACTAAATAAATAAAATAATATAACTTTTAAAAAAAAATAAACAACAAAAAAAAACACATGGGCCAGTGGTGGTCAAACCCACCCGACCCCAACATCATTAATATATATATAAAAAAAAAACAAATTTTGTTTGAGGAAACGATCCCCAATTCCTTCGGTCTCCCCCATCTTTCTCTATCGTCTGAACCCTCCCTTCTCTCTTGATTCACTCCTCTCTCTGCTCGATCGCTCGCGTTTCACCTTCCACCCTTTCTCACCATAAAAACAAAATACCGGAGACAGACGAAATCCGCCGCGCTATAGCCCCTTGGCCGGCGACGACGGAGATCCCTCCCTTCGCTTATTTCGACATCAATCCGAATCTAGTTCACAACAAACAAAAAGACGAACGACGAAAATGGAAAAGGTTCAAGATCAAAGACTTACCTGGAGCAAAGGATTGGGATTCTAATGAAGTTCTTCAATGATTCATGTTAATGTCGTAATTTCAACGATGTCGGCGAAGATATGTTTTCTCTAATTCCCTTCTCCTCTTCTTCAATTCCCCTTTCTGCTACCAATGCTTTTGTTTATTTTTGCAATACTGTGATGTGTGTGTAAAAATTCTTCGCTGATCTCACTGCAGTGTGTATGTGAATTCTTATTTCAAGATTTGGTATGATTCCTGATAACGTGTCATGAGTCTCTTTTTTTCTCTCTCCCCGTTTTGGCTTTTTGTTCTGCTATTTATAAGCTCTTGGATTGAATCGACATCACAAACATTTTGAATGTAATTTCCATTTTAAACAAACATGTTGGATATTTGTTTTGGAAAGAATCTAAATTCTATTTATAGCATCTTAATCTCATTTGATTCTTGATACAGCTTGCTGGAATTGTTTTGGGAATTTGTTATAGTTACTTGATTTTGTTTTGAAAAACTCTCTATCTTTAATAAGACTTGTTTGTGCATTGCTTGGATAGGCCCGTTATGTCATATTGTGTTTTTGAAATGCAGATTCTTTAATATTGATTTGAAACTTCCCTATTTCGTCCGAACATGTCGGGATTGTATTTACAATTTGCGTTGATTCACTATACTAGAAGAAATCATCATATTGATCAGGTTAATAACTTCCTTGATATTATGCAAATTTCTCTGATAATGAAATGAGCCGGTAGCATGATGATTTTTGAAAGAAGTATGTCACAGTCACAATGTATCATTACAAATTTCCTAGGGCAGAACTTTCTGTTTTCAATATGTCTTGCTCCTGTTAAGTCCTCCAACCACTGAAAATTATATCAACATTCAATATGCTTTTGCTTTCAAAGCAGTATTGAGAAGGCAAGGAAAATGGCCTTGGGAACTTTCATGTTGTCGGCAAGAGCTTTTGAACAGCAACCGTGGGCTCTCATTCGGGCCAGCTTTGTTAACTAGTAACAATGCTTATGTTATTTTCTAGACAATAGATTACTTGTTATGGCCATGTATAAACTAACGCCTTGAGATAGTTTCTTTGATTGTAATTAAAATATTCACCGCTCCCCGGTGCTAGATTTATTTCACATATTTTTAATGCATGATGTAATTTGATACAACAAATATTGTGATAACGTTGCACTCATATGCACTTGTATTTAATTTGTCTCTTATGAGGAAGTTTTGAACTTACACATTGGCTCCTTGAATTAATCTTGGAACTTGAAAATAAATCTTAACCAATTTTAATCATATATACCTTAAAATCTTGATCCTTCTTGATAACTTGGGTAGGAATTTGCAAACATGTCTCTTATGGCCTCAATTTTTTTAAACTCATGCATGGATAAGCTTGAACTACTTATAACCCATGGGATTAAATCCCTACCGATTTGAATACTATGAACTTGGCTAGTAAATGATGTTCGAGCAATCTTGAATTATGTATCCTTATTATTCTTACTATTGGTAAAGAAAACCTCAATTTTTGTAATAAATCTTGTGAACCTTTGAGCATGAAATCGATTTGAGTTTAACATGTAGCTTTTCAACTCGCACCTTGTAGTCTTGTTATAAAAGAAAATGAACTTTGGACCTAAGACGTGAGACTCGAAACATGGATGGACGTTGAAATTTGGCACTCTTGCTTAAGCCTGCACTTTGTATTTTGACATTTCACACTTCAACTTTGTAAAGATCATGAATCTTGAAACCAATTAATACACCTTGGATCTTGGCATTACATATGATGAACCTTATTATTTTCTTTGACCACACCACATAAAAGCATTAGTATACACGATCCTCTTGAATCACGATTGAATTTGTGACTTGAATACTTGGATGATAACTGATGTAGAGCGGAGAAGGAAAACGGATTGATGGGCCTCAAAGTGGATGCCTTGAGAAACTTGATAAACAAAAGGGTTATGCCTCGCACTCTTGAAATGATATATGAAGTACTTGCTCTTGTAATTCGGGGTTCCACTTGGATAAACCAATATGTCCCAAGAAACCCACTAAAGTAATCTCTGATTACGATTTAGCTTAGATTCTCAAACAGAATAAATGTTTAAGAACTTGGTCTCTATTTTGAACTTCTTGGGCCAGCGCCACCGTTCCTTCCATGCTACTCTCATATTATAATTCCTCATTCTCTAATTTAAAAGCAAACACAATCCATCCATAACAAAATCAACGAAGAAAACTACTTGGTGAAACTCTAAGTGATCCCTTAGGAAATGATGATCTCAGCATAGGAACTAATAAGGATATGACTTGTAATACCACTTGTCATGGAACTTTAATCTCATTGAGTACACACCAAGCTTCTATGACTCTTGAGCCTTATGCAGCAACCCTAATTTCACAAATGAAATAAATAAAATCTAATAAATCGGTTAGCTATGCATGGATGATTGACCTAGGATGGTGTGCAAAAGATCAAAGAATCTAAGGGTAAAATCTGGGGTATAACAATTTCCCCTATTTAAATATCTTCACCGGATGATGTGAGCGATGAAAATCTTCATGAAATCATGGTGAAAGGTATTTATATATAAAGAGCTGCAAATTTTTGCCCTTAGATGCAATGACATGCAATGCTATGGACATAAGAACTAACCTACGAAATGCTAACATGCAATGAACTCTAATATGATGAAAATGATGGAATGATAAATGCAAAATGCAGACGAAAACAGACGCAAACAGGAGTCAAGTCAACACAATGAGTAACCACTCACCGAGGATGACAACACACTAGGGAACCAAAATAAACTGAGGAAATCTAAAGTGGTGGATCAACATGTTCAGGCATGACCGGCTGGCAACAAAAGGTCCTCACTGGAGGTAGAACCAGAAAGACGGTCTCCACTGGGGACTATCCAGAGTAGTTGACCAACAGGTTCAAGCATGACCGGTTGACACCGTAGGATAAAAAGGTAAAGCAGGATCCACATGATAGTAGGATTATGCAAACAAATGCTGGAGTTTTCAAACAAAGAAATAACATTCAAGCTTTTGAAAATTCCTTAAATGAAGAGATCAAACGGGATCTTTAGGAAACATCAGGAAAGATATAGGGTAATTAAACTCTTCTGTATACCAAAATAATTTGGACTTTATGGGGAAACACCCTAATAAGCTTCTCGAAAGAGATTTCCACCTATCACCAAAAGGGACTTACACACCACCAAGAAAGGATAAGTTTCTCAAAGAAAGAGACGACCACTTATCATCATAATAGGATAAAAATGATAAGCTTCTCAGGAGAGACTGACACTTATTGGGAAAGGACAAAGGAAACAAGCTTCTCAAGAGAGACTGCCACTTGTTTTTGGGAGTAACGAAATGATAAGCTTCTCACACGAGACTGCCACTTATCTGGACAAAAGTAAAAAAGGTGATAAGCTTCTCGGGAGAGACTGCCACTTACCTGGAAAAAAGTAAAAAAGGTGATAAGCTTCTTGGGAGAGAATGCCACTTATCTTGACTAAAAGATAAAAATGTTAAGCTTCTTAAGAGAGATTGTCGCTTACCCTAGAAATTGGTTAAGAAAACAAGCTTCTCAAGGGAGACTGCCACTTGTTGTTGAAAATAACAAAATGATAAGCTTCTCAGAAGAGACTGCCATTTATCAAAAAAGAATGATAAGCTTCTCGGGAGATGCTTCCACTTATCCGACAATAAAGATTTGTAAAAGATTCCTCTTTGAGAGACATAGTGCAAAATAAATGCACGCTTAAGCTAGGTTCGGCGACCTAATTGGGTTTAAACATAATCTCTAGGGACCAAAGTTCAATCTAGGAAACAAACTAGAAGGAAACAGTTAAACAAGACTCCAACCATCGAGGAATGAAATCGAATGGGGATTCATCTTATCCAAGCATGGAAAAGATAACTAAAATAACCATCATCCACGAGGGTCGAACTTCATGGGGAATTTTGGGAATGATGGTACGTTTTGCCTAAAATTGACGATTCTACTTGGAGAGAAAAGACAAACCCAGTTACTTGGTGGTAAGCACATCTAAATTAAACGACAAAAGGCAACAAGGTGGCAAGCATGCTGATGCTATGTATGTCTATATGAATGAATGTCATGCTTATGCTTATGCAGATAAAACAGATAAACAAGAGTAAAATGGAGATGAAATAACATCTCAACGAGGATACTCGGTCAACCTCTAAAAGAAGGATACATCTATCAAAAGATGGATAGAAAGTCATAGGTGGAACCATAGTCCTGCTTCAAGGTCTTAAAAACTTCTCTAGGGAAAAAGTATTCCACTTGGGGATATAACATCACGATTTCACTTGAGGGATTGCCATCATGAATCTAGTTTCCTCGTCAAAGAGAAAATATACACTGGAAAGAGTCATCTATAAATTGAAACTTCGTAGGGGATAAAATAAATATCCACTTCATCAGGGAAGTATGGAGCCGAGACAACTTATTGGAGAAAATTGAGTAACTTCAGTGAGGAACAAAAGATGACTCCACTGGGGAGTGAATCCTCAATATCAATAAACATGTATAACCCGGAGGATAATGGGGAGATTCTTTGTAGTCTTAAAAAATCACTTGCGATTACAGGATCAGTCCAAAGGTGTTGTTAGTTTATGCTTCAATGGGATTTTTGCTGAAAAATGGTCTAAAAGTGCTTCTGCAACATTTAGACTTCCTGGGGAACAATGATTTCCTTCAGATCTTTCTGCAAGTCAAAGCAATTTTATATTCTTTTTCAATGAGTTTTCAAAAACGGTTTTAAATTAAAAAACTTTTCACTTTCAAAAATGTTATTAACAAACAACATTTTGCATAATAAGAAGAAATAGAGAAAATGTAAAGTGGCAAAAATTGAAAGGCAAAAGTCTGGTTTTATTCAAGAAAGGTAGCTTGCTAATGGAAAAGCTCCATGGAGTATTAGAATTGAAATTGACAATAGGGAAATGTTACATTGAATCCAACGACACCTACTAATCCTAATAACTAAGACTTCCCAAAATCCTGCTTCTGACGAGAGCGGTTGGATTGGATTTGATCTTCTGTAAGATGAAAGTCATCTGATGCAGTGAAATGCCTTTTGTCCCTAACTTTTGCCTGGATCGCCCTTTCGGGATTTTAATCCACTGGGACACTCATTTTTTCCTAAATCACCCTTTCAGGTTTTCAGCTTAGCAAGCTCTTATTATTTTTATTTTCATCCCTAATTTTTGCCCAGATCTCCTTCATAGGTTTTGATCCACCGGGATATCCATTATTTCCTAAGTCGCCTTTTCAGGTTTTCGACTTAGTGGGATTTTTTAGGCATAATATTTTTGGACTGCATCAGAGTTCACGGGATGTGCAAGCTATTCACTATCCATTGTTGTGAGAATTAATGATCCTACTGAGAAAATTGTTTTCACAACGAATAGACCTTCATAGTTGGGCGTCCATTTCCCACACATGTCTTTGTGAACTGGCAAGATCTTCTCAAGTACAAGCTCTCCTTCTCGGAATTCTCGGATTTAGACCTTCTTGTCAAAGGCTCTCTTCATCCGTTTCTGATACAACTGACCATGGCACATTGCAGTCATGCGTTTCTCATTTATAAGGTTCAGCTGGTCAACTCTTTCTTGGACCCATTCTGCTTTATTTAGCTTGGTTTCCATCAATACCCTCAAGGACAATATCTCGGCTTTAATAGGAAGGACCGCATCCATTCCATACACCAATGAAAAAGGGGTTTCCCCTGTTGAAGTTCGCATTAAAGTTTTGTATCCGTGCAAAGCAAATGGTAGTATTTCATGCCAATCTGTATAAGTCTTTACCATCTTTTGCAGGAATTTCTTGATGTTTTTATTTGCAGCTTCAACGGATCCATTCATTTTAGGATGATAAGGAGAAGAACTGTGGTACACAATTGTTGCGGTGGAAATAGGATCACAAACTATTAATGAGTTTGAATCGCAATTCAATTCACAACCGCTCTTTGATTTATCCGAAGGAAAATGTCAAAAGAGGGAAAACCTATTTCGCATCGTAAACACAATGCGGGGAAAGATCTAGGGTTCGGGGGTTGGTTAAATTTAGGGAAGGTATTAGCACCCTAAACTTCCGTAGTACTCTACGGGAACCTTTTGTTCAATGCTTACTATTTTGCTTTATTATTTGCTTAAGGTATATGTACAAAAGATTGAAAGTGAGAAAAGAGACCTAAGGGGTTAATTCTAAGTTTACTCGGCAAGACATCGCATCTTGTGCCTACGTATCCTTACGGGAGTGGAATTAGAGTAATCGTAGTTCCCCTCAATAGGGAGGTTAGAGACTTCTTGACTGTGGTCAAGGTCTCAAGGGGAATAAACGTATCTTAAGGACACGCTTACGCGGAGTGTAGAAACTCCAAATTTCTATCTTGAATTGTTAAGTTGTAATTAGGGTTAAATTAGGGATTCCACGGCGGGAAACCCTAAAATGAGCGCGGCGGCTCTTTGACCTAATGCTAGGGGTAAAATTGTAATCTTGCCTGCGGCGAGGCATTTGTGAAAATTTAGGGTTGAAAAGGTGTAAGGGTTGAAGTTGAGGACTATTGGTGCGGCGACCAAAAGCTAGACCTAATCCCTTCGGAAGTGTGTAGTGTGACAGGATAATAGATGAATGTGTGAGATAACTGAATTGCAAACAGAGAATAATGACGAAAATTAAAGCCATACAAACAGAAATTTAAAGGCAGAAATTTAAAGCGCGATTATTAGATTCGCGGGGTTACATATGAGAAGCAGTTACAATATAGTAATGAAATTTAAATAAACCAACCATGCGGTAAGAGCTGCAAATGATGAACACTGACAATAAGCAAGATTAGACGGTAATTGGACAAGTCAGGAGAAAAAGTGTAATATTGAAGATTTTTTTGTTATTTTGAAAGAGATGTTAAATGAATCTATATAAAAAAAGTAATGTTAATAGAAAATATTTTAAATTTAATCTTAAAAAGATTTTAACTTAGATATTTTAAAAAAGATTTTTTAGGTTATTTATTAAAAAGTTTTTTATTATTATTAAGTGAAAAGAGGTTTTAAATTTTCTTATAAAAAGGTTTTTTAGTTTTTATTTATTTATAATATTTACACAAAAAGGTTTTTAAAACAGTTTTTTTTTAATTATAAAAATAAAACGATTCTTTTAAAAAACGACTTTTAAAAAACAAAAATAAAAAGTTAAAAACAGATTTTTTTTTTTAAAAAAACAACAAAACAAAATAAAAAAAGGGTTGGGCCGGTCATCACCCCGGACCCAACCCGGTTGGTGAGTCATAAGAAACAAAATGCAGTCTTAGGGTTTCAGAACCCTAACGCCCCCTTCGCGGCGCCGTCTCTCTCATTCGTATCTCTCGGCGTCTTTCTCTCTCGCGGCCATGTTTCTCTCATTCGTATCTCTCGGTTACTTCCGATCTTCTTCATTCCTTTTATTAACCTGAAAATAGAACATGAAACTCGTGAGGAAAATGTCTCATGGCTCACATTTATGATGAAAACGGCCGATGATGCAGTGAGCTGAGGCTTAGAGTTGATTGCCCGCCGACGGCGAAGGCGATCTTCTCGTCTGTGATTCACGGCCGTCTGTGATTCAGATGATATTGATGTTCGGTGATGATTGTTGTTCGCCGTCGATGATCTTCGTTGCTGTTTCTTACGAAGACGATGATGAGGACTTTGTTTCCTCTGAGTCTCGGCCGTTCTCCTTATTTGCGCCGCCTAGGGTTTTGCATGTGACTTTTGTCCGTTAGGGTTTCACCATGGTGAGCTCGTCCCTTTTATAACTTCTCTTTCTGGGCTTTTTTGGGTCTTTGATTTGTGTTGGATTTGCGTTACTCTTGTATCAGTTTGGAAATCCAATTGCGGCAAAAGCGAATCAGCCCCGCTTCTTTTATCACTTCTATCTCTCGGATGTCCCGTAATGATAAGAACAGGTGTTATCCGATCTGACGCCAACGGCGCGGATTGGTAACGGGGGTAGGACGCAGCTTCGGTTGTGCCACTCCCGGCACTCGATGATGACGCTGTTCTGAGAGTGTCGAAAACAAACTTCTAACCTCTTTTCGCTTCTGTTTCGTTTTATTTCTCTTTGTGCAGGTTAATCGGAGGAACATGGAATACTGTCCAATGGATAAACCTCATGAAGACTCCAATGAATCTTTAGGACTTAGGATTTTTAGAGTAAATGTAATATCTGTAATTGTAATTTTACAGCAATTCAGAATGTGAAACAATTTACTCCTTTTTGTATGATGATCTCTTTTATGAAATAAAAATGTCAGACCTTCATTTATATATCCATGACCTGCTCAGTTTTGAATTTACTTATTTTATTTCTAGTTATAAATTATAAACGTTTGTGAATAAATCCACAAATATTTAAATTCATTAACATGGTCATAAACCATAAATATTCAGGAGTGATGTTCTTGTCCATGTATTTGTCTCATTTGTAGTCCTAATCTCATCACTTGATTAAATTCAATTGCATTCCAACTTAAATGCTAACCAACAATTTTATAATCAAACACGGACGTGCGCCGTAATCACAACAGCTTCAGTATCAATGATAACCTTGCCCGTAATTGAATTCTACTGACCAAATACTGTGAGCAACAATCCAATAATACTCAATTAAACTGTGCCTTATTAACAGAAACGGAAGTGTGCCAGAACTAAACCACGAGCAATAAAATAAGTCTTAAATCCAGTTGGGCCCGACAAATTTTAATACCGGCCACATCGAATTGGCGCCTTGAGATAGTCAAACCCGGTGATAAATAAATGCCTCAGAAATAGTGTCTCAAATGCCTCAAAACTTAGTAACAGCCCGTCCTCAAGGAATTAGCAGAATCCACGTAAAATGACCAAAATACCCCTGGAACCAATCCTGCAAACAAATACCTCCATGACTTGATAGTGGTTAGCAGATGCACAGATGGGATGCTGTGTGAAATGATTGACTAAATATAAGGGTAAAATTTGGGGTATTACAGTTGCCCCTATTTAAATAGTTGCACCGGACGATTTGAGTGACAGAGACTCGAGGAATCGTGGTGGAGAGATTTAAATATAGATAACCGAAAATTTTGCCCTTATATGCGGCGATATGCAATGCTATGGACAAAGCGAGAACAGATTAATGCAGATAACATGATGCGTATGATGGAATTGCGAAAATGCTGACGAATGCGACGTCACAGGGACGGACGCTACGAGAAGAAACACACTGGGGAAAACGACGCGCTGGGACACAGTACAACACTGGGGAATTCTAAAGATGATGGTCAACTGGTGCAAACACGACCAATTGTCATCTTTAACGAGGACGAGATTCTCAAATGGAGATGGCACCTGTGAGACGGCCTCCACTGGGAATCTAAAACTAAAACTGGATCAAGTACGATTGCAAGATCGATCACAGAATGCTGGAGCATTGAGCAAAGAATAACATCCAAGCTTCTGTAACCCATCCTTCGTGACAGGATCGAACGGACTTTTCAGGAATCCGTAGCAAATATACAGGGTAAAAACCGATTGTATGCCAAAACAAATGGACTTTAAGTGGAAATGCCCTGATAAGCTTCTCGAGGGAGAACTGTCACTTAACGTTGGAAGGGACTTATATGCCGAAATGGATAAGCACTCAAATAAAGAGGCTGCTGCTTATCTGATATATAAGTTTTCTCATATTTAAGGTCGGCACCTGGAATACGATTCTGATTTTTTTTCTAAAAGGGTAAGTGAACTTCTTCATACTTCAAGATCGTGCTCTCCTGAATATGAAAAGGGTAAACTGAACTTCCTCATACTTCAAGATCGTGCTCTCCTGAATATGATTCCGCTCCTTCTTTTACTAAAGGGTAAATGAACTTCTTCATAATTCAAGATCGTGCTCTCCTGAATATGATTCCGCTCCTTCTTTTACTAAAGGATAAATGAACTTCTTCATAATTCAAGATCGTGCTCTCCTGAATATGATTCCGCTCAAACCTCCCCGTATTTCAAGATCGTGCTCTCCTGAATACGATTTGGTTCAAAACCTCCCTATACTTCAAGACAACAGAGAAAATGGAAGCCCAACTGCTCCATGGAGATGGCCATTTGTTGCGAGTCATAACGAAGATAGGATCGGCTTCTTAGGTGAGAAATGTCGTATACTGATGTTGTAACATGTAGGTTTGTAAAATGTTGTACTGATAGATTTTCCAGGCATGAACTGGCGTGTATCTGTAAAGGATTGTAGTTGATTTTCTTGAAAGATAGTGCAAAATAAATGCACATCCGGGTACAGTGATAAACTTCTCGGGCGAGAACATGTCGCGTATATGTCATGGTATGGTGAAAATTTTTAGATGGTGCAAAATAAATGCACGTCCGGTTGGGCTCGACGACCGTCAAGACTGAGATTCAATCTAGGATCAAGCTAGAAAGAAGACGGGTAATCAAGACTCCATCGAGGGAATGAACTCGAAGGGTAAATATCTTATCCTGGCGAGGAAAGATAGCTGAAGTAACCGTCATCCACGAGGATTGAGCCCTGTGGGAAAACTGGGAACAAATAAATATTTTATGCTTAGGGCTGACAATCTATTTGGAGAGAGTGGACCAACCCAGTTACTCGGCGGTAACAACCAATGATGGTGAAACACAATGAACCTGCGAACGCTAATGCATATGTTACTGCGTATGTTAATATGAATGTATGTTAATGTTTATGTATGTTAATGTCTATGTATGTAGTTAATCGTTATGTAATGAGTATGCCATGAATATGTAATGAATATGTAAGGAGTATGTAATGAATATGTAATGAATATGTAAGGAGTATGTAATGAATATGTAAGGAGTGTGTAATGAATATGTAATGAATAGGCATGTGATGCTTATGCCTCTGCGTATGCTGACGAAACAGACCAAAGACGGGACGAGAGATGAGATAGTCATCTCGACGGAGATACCCTGCGTTCTCTGCAACCAATACGTCAATCATGGGAAGAAATGGTAGGACCACATCTGGTTTCAGAATTCTGACTTCTCTGGGGAGAGGGTAATCTGCTTGGGTGCACAGTATCACGTCTTCACATGGGGAGAAGAAAACCTGAGGGACACTTTCGAGTTACTCAAGAAAAGGTTGTCAGCTTATAGTCTCTCTGGGGACTGTGTCAGAGCAATGATTCGAAAGTGTTTCTGCAACAATGAGATTTTTCGAGGAGTGAAGAGATCCTTCCGAAATTTCCACTAGTCAAAGTAATTTCTTATTTTTTGATTGCGTTTTCGAAGAACAGTTTTAAAAAATTTCAATGCACCTTTCATTTTCAAAATTTTAAGAATAAATGCATTTTGCATAACAATAGAAAACAAGAGTAATGCACCAAGGAATGTAAGTAACAAAATGGTATCTTTTATTAGAGGATGGCAGCTTGCTGAGGGCATAGCTCCACAATGATTATGCTTTGAAATTGGCAACATGGGAAAAGGTTACATTGAATCCAACGACACCTACTGACACTGATAACTAAGACTAATCCAGAATCTTGCTTTGGACGAGGATGAAAGAACTGAAAAATGGCTCTCATGTGGAAAGTGTGTTTGCGATGATCAGTGTTTTCTGATGCAATGAAATGCCTGTGTCCCTAACTTTTGCCTGGACCGCCCTTTCGGGTTTTCAATCCACCGGGACGCTCCTTTTTGCCTAAGCCGCCCTTTCGGGTTTTCAACTTAGCGAACTTTTTATTATTATTTCCTTTTTTTCAACCCTTACTTTTGCCTAAGTCTCCTTTTGCAGGTTTTCGACTTAGCGGGTTTTTAGGCATAATATTTTCGGACTGCATCAGAATTCACGGGATGTGCTAACTCTTTACCATCCATTGTTGTAAGTATCAGAGACCCTCCGGAGAAAACGGTCTTTACAACAAATGGGCCTTCATAATTGGGCATCCACTTTTCACGCATATCTTTATGCACTGGCAAGATCTTTTTGAGTACGAGCTCTCCTTGACGGAACTCACGGATACGAATCTTCTTATCAAATGCTCTTTTCATCCGTTTCTGATATAACTGCCCATGGCACATGGCTGTCATGCGTTTCTCGTCAATGAGATTCAACTGATCCAGTCTGTCTTGAACCCACTCAGCTTCCTCAAGCTCAGCTTCCATCAACACTCTTAAAGAAGGTATCTCTACTTTGATGGGGAGCACGACGTCCATTCCATACACCAATGAGAAAGGTGTTGCCCCTGTCGAAGTTCGCACTGAGGTCCTGTATCCATGCAAAGCAAACGGTAACATCTCATGCCAATCTTTGTAAGTCACGACCATCTTTTGCAGGATTTTCTTGATATTCTTATTCGCAGCTTCAACGGCCCCATTCATTTTAGGACGGTACGGAGAAGAATTGTGATGCGTGATCTTGAAACTGTCACACATCTCTTTCATAGTCTTGTTATTCAGATTGGTGCCATTGTCAGTTATTATCCGACTTGGAATTCCATAACGGCAAATAATTTCTTTCCTGATGAAGCGGGCAACCACTTGCTTAGTCACGTTGGTGTAGGAGGCAGCCTCTACCCACTTGGTGAAATAATCAATAGCAACAAGGATAAAACGATGACCATTAGAAGCCTTCGGCTCGATTGCTCCAATCATGTCAATGCCCCACATTGAGAACGGCCATGGTGAAGACAAAACATTCAACGGTGACGGAGGCACATGCATTTTATCAGCGTAAATTTGGCACTTATGGCATTTTCTAGCGTATTGGATGCAGTCAGCTTCCATAGTCAACCAATAATACCCAACCCTTAACATCTTCTTGGACATAGCATAACCATTGGCATGAGTTCCGAAAGTCCCCTCGTGAACTTCTTGCAGTAACATATCCGCTTCCCGTTTATCAACACATCTGAGCAAAACCATGTCGTAGTTTCTTTTGTATAACACACCATTACTGATAAAGAATTTCGAAGCCAGTCTTCTCAACGTTTTCTTGTCCAGACCGGTAGCACCATCGGGATACTCTTGCTTGGCTAGATAGTTCTTGATGTCATGAAACCAAGGCCTTTCATCCACCTCATCCTCTTCAACCATTTGACAGTACGCGGGCTCAACCTTGCGTTCAATATGGATAAGAGGTGCTTCATTAACGAATTTAACCTTCCACATGGATGCTAACATGGCTAAAGCATCAGCAACGTGATTCTCAGATCTAGGAACATGCTCGAACTCTATCTCGTCGAAATACTTAATCAGCTCGACAATGTAATCCTTATAAGGGATTAACTTCTCATTCTTCGTTTCCCATTTGCCTTGTACCTGGTAAATAACTAAGGCTGAGTCACCACTTACTTTGAGGAGTTTGATTCGGAGGTGAATAGCTGCTTCGAGGCCAAGAATACACGCTTCATACTCTGCGACGTTATTAGTACACTCAAAGTCTAACCTGGCTGTAAATGGAGTGAATCCACCCTTTGGGTTCATCAAAACGGCGCCTATACCATGCCCATTGAAATTCGAGGAACCATCAAACATCATCCTCCACCAAAGACCTGGTTCTGGACCTTCGCTCGGATCTGGCTCTTCACAATCTCTCTTGATCAACAAAATATCCTCATCAGGAAAATCAAACTTAAGAGGTTCATAATCTTCGACTGGCTGATCTGCAAGATAATCTGATAAAATACTACCCTTAATTGCCTTTTGGGGTACATACTGGATGTCATATTCGGATAACAACATGTGCCAACGGGCTAGCCTCCCGGTTTGAGCAGGTTTTTCAAGAATATACTTGATCGGATCCATTTTAGAAATCAACAATGTGGTATGACAGACCATGTATTGCCAAAGGCGCCTAGCGGCCCATGCCAACGCACAACAAGTTTTCTCCAATGGTGAGTATCTGTTTTCACAATCGGTAAACTTCTTGCTCAGGTAATAAATCGCATGTTCCTTTCTTCCAGTCTCATCATGTTGCCCAAGCACACAACCCATAGACTTCTCAAGAACAGTAAGGTACATAAACAACGGTTTTCCAGGTACGGGAGGAATCAGAATAGGGGGGTCTTGCAAATAACTCTTAATTTTCTCAAACGCTTTCTGACAATCAGGGTTCCACTCAACCGTCTGCCCCTTACAAAGCAATTTGAATATCGGCTCACAAGTAGCGGTCATGTTAGAGATAAACCGGGAAATATAATTCAAACGCCCAAGAAAACCTCTAACTTGTGTCTCGGTCTGCGGAGCTGGCATATCTTGAATGGCTCGAACTTTGTCAGGATCTACCTCAATCCCTCGTTGACTAACAACAAAACCAAGCAATTTTCCAGATCTGACACCGAAGGTATATTTAGCAGGGTTCAATTTCAACTGATATTTCCTGAGTCATTCGAACAACTTCACCAAATGGTCTAGATGTTCCTCTTCACTCTGAGATTTGGCTATCATATCGTCCACATACACCTCGATCTCCTTGTGCATCATATCATGAAAAAGAGTGGTCATAGCGCGTTGGTAAGTTGCCCCTGCGTTCTTCAAACCGAAGGGCATGACTTTGTAGCAGAAGGTTCCCCAAAGAGTAATGAAAGTAGTCTTCTCTCGATCATCGGGATCCATTTTGATCTGATTATAGCCAGAGAAACCATCCATAAATGAGAACAACGCAAAACTGGCTGTATTGTCTACGAGTGTATCAATATGTGGCAGAGGGAAGTCGTCTTTCGGACTTGCTTTGTTCAGATCCCTGTAATCCACACACATCCTAACTTTACCATCTTTCTTGGGCACTGGCACAATGTTGGCAACCCAATCTGGATATTTTGCAACTGCCAAGAAATCTGCATCTAACTGTTTTTTAACCTCATCTCGAATCTTCAAAGCCATGTCGGGTCTCGTTCTTCGAAGCTTTTGTTTGATAGGTGGACAATCTGGCTTAAGTGGCAACTTGTGAACAACAATATCTGTGTCTAGACCAGGCATATCTTGATACGACCACGCAAACACATCAATATACTCTTTTAACAACTCAATCAACCTCTGCTTAACCTCTGTCCCAAGCGTCGCACCAATCTTGACCTCTTTCTTATTCTCATCGGTACTAAGATTAATTAAGTCCACCTGCTCTTTATGCGGTTGAAGCTCTGTGTACTCGTACTCAATCAATCTTGTCAGTTCAGCGGGTATTTCAAAATCTTCTTCACCCTCGTCTTCAGCTTGATTGATGGGTGCATCCCAGTTAGGAGTGTCAATAAAGTCATTGGATCCAACAAGGTTTACGACGTCTCTGCATGATGGAAGGCTTACTTAATTAAAATGCTCAAAGATATGTAAGATAAGAAATGAAATGCTATTTTTTTGTTTTATTTTTGAAAAAAGTTGCCAATTTCATTTTTTAAGGGTGAAAACGAAAAACGCAAATGAACCAAAATGGATTTGAACAAAATGCCTTTATTAATATCCTTTTAAAATGAAAGGTGGCCCAACAAAAACGACCCTATAGCCTTGGGCAGAGCTACGGATTTTTTTTATTTGAAAACGTAAATGAAAAATGCTAAAAATTACTTTGACAATGGAAAAATAACAGGCATCTCTACGGCCTCCCAGTTGTTCAAAGCTGCATCACCCTTAAACACCAGGTTGCTCAAATATTCATTTTCCTCACAGTCACTGACGGCATTCACTTGGAAACCTCCGCTGATAAATACCTCTTGGATAACCTTCGGGCGCCCTTCGACAGTTGAGGCAGCTCCATTCTGAGTTGGTTTGTAACCCAACCCAAAGCGATCAGTCTTGGTTTTGACATCAATTACCTCTCCCCAACCTTCCGGAATACCCTTGTCAATTGTTGATTTGGTACTCTTCAGAGATGCAAAAGATGGATTACCCTGGCCCACTGTCTCTTCGACTTCTAGCAGAACAACATTGGCGATCTCGAGTGCTTGAAAGGAGATTTCCAAAGCATTCTCATCGGCCTCGATGTAACGGAAAGAAAACAGGTTACTGACCATCAGATCCTCCTCACCGTGTATAATAACCAACTTTCCATCGATCACGAACTTCATCTTTTGATGTAACGTGGAGGTTACTGCCCCAGCGGCATGAATCCACGACCTTCCAAGTAAACAGCTGTAATTGGGATTAATGTCCATGACTTGAAATGTGATATTAAAAACTTGCGGACCAATCAGGATAGGAAGCTCAACCTCCCCCATTACCGACCGGCGAGAACCATCGAAAGCCTTGACGATCAAAGGAGTAGGTTTCAACACAGTCTCTTTGAAAACCAATTTATCGAGAACCCTCTTGGGTAGAACATTCAAAGAAGAACCGGTGTCCACTAGCACTCTTGCTAAATTGTCCTCCTGACATTTCACTGATATATGTAAAGCACGATTATGATTTGGACCCTCCTTTGGTAACTCTTCGTTGCTGAAACTGAGGGTGTTACATGCGGTCAAATTGGCAATCACACTATCAAACCGACTGGTGCTGATATCTTGATCCACATGTGCTTGAGTCAAAACTTTCTGCAAGGCCATCCTATGAGCGGGTGAACTCATCAACAGAGATAAAATCGAAATCTTGGAAGGAGTTTGATGAAGTTGATCGACAACCTTATAGTCACTTTTCTTGATGATCCTCAAAAACTCAGCATCTTCATCGTTCGTAGCGGCTCCCTTACCTTTGTCTTTGACAGACACTGGGATACTAGTGGTTTCCTTAGGTGGAACTTCATTGGAACGGGGATTATACACACGGCCACTGCGAGTCATCCTGCTTGCCTCTACGATATTAGTCACAGTGCCCTTAACCTCTTCATTTGGAATAACCTTCCCAGACTCCTTGTCAATCATCGTCACGTCATATTTCCAAGGTACAACTTTAGGATCACTGAAAGGAAACGGACTTGGTCTTCGAATAGTTATAGGCTTAGGCTGATTCGTCTCAGGGATAGACGACTTTGGTATATCGAACACGGGATTGGCAGAACTGGCCCCTGACAGATTAAACACTGGTACCTTACCCTTTGATTCAGGCTGATGGAAGACAGGCTCAACCACAGCGACTTCATCCTTCTTGGCTTGGCTTGTCACTTGTAAAACACCCTCGTCAATCAACCTCTGAACATCATTCTAAACCAACACACAACCCTTAACACTGGCTTCACAACTTACGCATGCAACGTGGGAAGTATCTACCAGACCAGCTTCAAATAGTTTCGAATGGAATATCTTGAGAGGAGTCTTAACCTGTACAGCATCAAGGACATAACCTTCCTCAGAATCGGCACTAATGGCATTGACACTTTCATGGTTAGGAAAAGGATTCTTCTTAACATTCGGTTGAGGATCTTCAAATGACAAAATCTTCTTTTCCAATAAATCCCTGACAAGATTTTTGAGAGCATAACAGTTCTCCAGATCATGACCAGGCGCACCCTCATGAAATAAACAATGAGCGGCGGCGTTGTAATTGGCGGGCAGCGGATTAGGAGGTGGACCCAGAGCTCGAGTAGTGATTAGACCTTGCTTGACTAGTGAGGGATACAGCTCGGTGAAAGTCATCGGAATCGGCGGACAAGGTTTATACGTTCTCTTGTTCGGAACATTCTGGCGAGGAGCCGGATTCTTTGGCTGTTGAGGAGCAGGAGCGTTGGGCGCCTGTTGGTAGTTGATAGGAGGCGGATAAGCAGGAGGTTGTTGCATAGGTTGATACATAGGAACCTGTTGATTGAACGAAGGTGCAACAGCTGCCACATAGGGTTGTTGAGCATATTGGATCGGGTACCCTTGAGGTTGAGCATAACCTTGCGGATATTGATAAAATTGGTCCCTTCGTCTACCAGCGGATATAGCATTAGTCTCACCTTCTTTCTTCTTCTGAGAGCTGTACGAAGGTTTCTTCGGCTGATCCTTGGAAACACCATGATTACTTGTCATTTTACCGCTTTTCATACCCAATTCAATCTTGACACCCACAACAACGATGTCAGAGAAATTTGAAGTCACACTACCCACCATTCTTTCGTAAAATTCTGGACGAACCGTGTCGACAAACCAATCAGCTAACTCTTTCTCGGTCAAAGGAAGTTCTACTTGCGAAGCAATCTCTCTCCACCTTTGAGCGTACTCTTTGAATGACTCAGAACTCTTTTGTGACATACTCAACAATTGTCTTCTGTCAGGAGCCAAATCCATATTGTACTTATAGTGTTTGATGAAAGCGTCAGATAAATCTTGGAAACTCTTAATGCGAGACTGGTCCAAAGTTAAGTACCACTTGGAAGAAGCACCCTTCAAACTGTCTTGGAAACAATGAATCATCAGTTTATCATTCTCAACATGGGCAGCCATTTTGCGATAGTACATGATCAGATGACTCTTAGGACAAGTAGCACCTTCATAGCGGTCGAAGTTCGGAGTTTTGAACTTCGGGGGAATAACCAAACCTGAGACCAAACAAACGTCCCTTGCAGCAGTCCCAAAAATTTGATCGCCTTCTACCTTTCTCAATCTCTGGACGATAGTGTCTACTTCCTCACGAAGCTTGTCATGTTTCTCATAACCTTCAACATTCTCATCAAGGTTATCGAAGACGGTCTCGTTGAAATACGGTTGCGCACGGGTGTGTACAACAGGTGGTGCAAAGATAGGAGCCCCCCTAGAAACTTCAGAAAATAAAGGCCCGGCTTGCTGAACAGGCTGATTAATCGGAACAGTGGCTTGAGGAGGCACAAAACCGGGAGCAAGACCATAAGGCGGGTCCCTTGCTACAGTCACATTCGGTGGAGGGTCCACAGTAACGCCGGTAATCTCGGAAACAACAGTGGGCTGGGTATCCATCTTAGCATTCATGACGTGTAACAATTCCATCATACGCCCTATACCCCCTCGCAGGTCTTCAAGTTCATTGCTAAGGCGATCAATCTCTTTTGCCTGATCCTCCATTCTCTTCCGAGTTTGAGCTCTGGTGTTGTACTGGTGCCGAGAACTCAGGGTGATGAAACTGGAAGGCGAGAGAACCGAACATGAGAAAACGGAAGACACATGCAATGCAAGAAAGTATATGATGCTATGATGCAAATGCGAATGAAGGTTTCATGGAATTCAAACATTTACGAATGTCGTGGGGTACCAAAAATTTCCTTGTTTTTTCATTTTTTTATTTTATCCCGCGATATAAATGATGCTTGAATTCCATGAAATACAATGAAATGGGATGCTTTATGGATGCCATGCACATGAATACACAAAACCCTAGGTTAAAAGTCATGAGTGGAGTTAAGGTCTACCCATCCCCAAAAGGAGTGTACTATAGGTTAGTTGTACCTTCCGATTGACTCGGGGGTTAATAATATTCTCAAGAGAACCTCTTTTGAGTGTAGTATCGCGTAGCAACCGTTGTAGGATTACTCCCACATAGCTCCCGCACTACGTCCTAAATAAGGCCAAGGTGGTGTTAAGGTACTACGGTCCTCAATATCACAGACTCCAATCGACCATGGAAAAATTTTTCACGATTATACTCGATCAACCGAACCATTTTCGAAAAGGTCTCAACTGAGCGGTGATTCTCGAATCAACTTAGTCGGGATTCAACTCCCGATAAGCCTCATCGAATATATCCCCATCCTATAATAATGTCACTAGTCCGGGTGTAGGACTTATCTCACAACACAAGGAACAACCCCAAACCAGAACACAAATATATACATGCAAAATAACAAACAAGTAGCAATAAATATGAACAAATTAGGGATAACCCTCAAAAATTAAGAACACTCCCCAGTGAAGTCGCCATTTTCTGTTGCGGTGGAAATAGGATCACAAACTATTAATGAGTTTGAATCGCAATTCAATTCACAACCGCTCTTTGATTTATCCGAAGGAAAAGGTCAAAAGAGGGAAAACCTATTTTGCATCGTAAACACAATGCGGGGAAAGATCTAGGGTTCGGGGGTTGGTTAAATTTAGGGAAGGTATTAGCACCCTAAACTTCCGTAGTACTCTACGGGAACCTTTTGTTCAATGCTTACTATTTTGCTTTATTATTTGCTTAAGGTATATGTACAAAAGATTGAAAGTGAGAAAAGAGACCTAAGGGGTTAATTCTAAGTTTACTCGGCAAGACATCGCATCTTGTGCCTACGTATCCTTACGGGAGTGGAATCAGAGTAATCGTAGTTCCCCTCAATAGGGAGGTTAGAGACTTCTTGACTGTGGTCAAGGTCTCAAGGGGAATAAACGTATCTTAAGGACACGCTTACGCGGAGTGTAGAAACTCCAAATCTCTATCTTGAATTGTTAAGTTGTAATTAGGGTTAAATTAGGGATTCCACGGCGGGAAACCCTAAAATGAGCGCGGCGGCTCTTTGACCTAATGCTAGGGGTAAAATTGTAATCTTGCCTGCGGCGAGGCATTTGTGAAAATTTAGGGTTGAAAAGGTGTAAGGGTTGAAGTTGAGGACTATTGGTGCGGCGACCAAAAGCTAGACCTAATCCCTTCGGAAGTGTGTAGTGTGACAGGATAATAGATGAATGTGTGAGATAACTAAATTCCAAACAGAGAATAATGACGAAAATTAAAGCCATACAAACAGAAATTTAAAGCGCGATTATTAGATTCGCGGGGTTACATATGAGAAGCAGTTACAATATAGTAATGAAATTTAAATAAACCAACCATGCGGTAAGAGCTGCAAATGATGAACACTGTCAATAAGCAAGATTAGACGGTAATTGGACAAGTCAGGAGAAAAAGTGTAATATTGAAGATTTTTTTGTTATTTTGAAAGAGATGTTAAATGAATCTATATAAAAAAAGTAATGTTAATAGAAAATATTTTAAATTTAATCTTAAAAAGATTTTAACTTAGATATTTTAAAAAAGATTTTTTAGGTTATTTATTAAAAAGTTTTTTATTATTATTAAGTGAAAAGAGGTTTTAAATTTTCTTATAAAAAGGTTTTTTAGTTTTTATTTATTTATAATATTTACACAAAAAGGTTTTTTAAACAGTTTTTTTTTAATTATAAAAATAAAACGATTCTTTTAAAAAACGACTTTTAAAAAAACAAAAATAAAAAGTTAAAAACAGATTTTTTTAAAAAAAAACAACAAAACAAAATAAAAAAAGGGTTGGGCCGGTCATCACCCCGGACCCAACCCGGTTGGTGAGTCATAAGAAACAAAATGCAGTCTTAGGGTTTCAGAACCCTAACGCCCCCTTCGCGGCGCCGTCTCTCTCATTCGTATCTCTCGGCGTCTTTCTCTCTCGCGGCCATGTTTCTCTCATTCGTATCTCTCGGTTACTTCCGATCTTCTTCATTCCTTTCATTAACCTGAAAATAGAACATGAAACTCGTGAGGAAAATGTCTCATGGCTCACATTTATGATGAAAACGGCCGATGATGCAGTGAGTTGAGGCTTAGAGTTGATTGCCCGCCGACGGCGAAGGCGATCTTCTCGTCTGTGATTCACGGCCGTCTGTGATTCAGATGATATTGATGTTCGGTGATGATTGTTGTTCGCCGTCGATGATCTTCGTTGCTGTTTCTTACGAAGACGATGATGAGGACTTTGTTTCCTCTGAGTCTCGGCCGTTCTCCTTATTTGCGCCGCCTAGGGTTTTGCATGTGACTTTTGTCCGTTAGGGTTTCACCATGGTGAGCTCGTCCCTTTTATAACTTCTCTTTCTGGGCTTTTTTGGGTCTTTGATTTGTGTTGGATTTGCGTTACTCTTGTATCAGTTTGGAAATCCAATTGCGGCAAAAGCGAATCAGCCCCGCTTCTTTTATCACTTCTATCTCTCGGATGTCTCGTAATGATAAGAACAGGTGTTATCCGATCTGACGCCAACGGCGCGGATTGGTAACGGGGGTAGGACGCAGCTTCGGTTGTGCCACTCCCGGCACTCGATGATGACGCTGTTCTGAGAGTGTCGAAAATAAACTTCTAACCTCTTTTCGCTTCTGTTTCGTTTTATTTCTCTTTGTGCAGGTTAATCGGAGGAACATGGAATACTGTCCAATGGATAAACCTCATGAAGACTCCAATGAATCTTTAGGACTTAGGATTTTTAGAGTAAATGTAATATCTGTAATTGTAATTTTACAGCAATTCAGAATGTGAAACAATTTACTCCTTTTTGTATGATGATCTCTTTTATGAAATAAAAATGTCAGACCTTCATTTATATATCCATGACCTGCTCAGTTTTGAATTTACTTATTTTATTTCTAGTTATAAATTATAAACGTTTGTGAATAAATCCACAAATATTTAAATTCATTAACATGGTCATAAACCATAAATATTCAGGAGTGATGTTCTTGTCCATGTATTTGTCTCATTTGTAGTCCTAATCTCATCACTTGATTAAATTCAATTGCATTCCAACTTAAATGCTAACCAACAATTTTATAATCAAACACGGATGTGCGCCGTAATCACAACAGCTTCAGTATCAATGATAACCTTGCCCGTAA
This sequence comes from Lathyrus sativus, assembly GCA_963859935.3. Classification (NCBI taxonomy): domain Eukaryota; kingdom Viridiplantae; phylum Streptophyta; class Magnoliopsida; order Fabales; family Fabaceae; genus Lathyrus; species Lathyrus sativus. The sequence continues at coordinate 48,419,414 of OZ012739.1, forward strand.
TTGAATTCCACTGACCAAATACTGTGAGCAACAATCCAATAATACTCAATTAAACTGTGCCTTATTAACAGAAACAGAAGTGTGCCGGAACTAAACCACGAGCAATAAAATAAGTCTTAAATCCAGTTGGGCCCGACAAATTTTAATACCGGCCACATCGAATTGGCGCCTTGAGATAGTCAAACCCGGTGATAAATAAATGCCTCAGAAATAGTGTCTCAAATGCCTCAAAACTTAGTAACAGCCCGTCCTCAAGGAATTAGCAGAATCCACGTAAAATGACCAAAATACCCCTGGAACCAATCCTGCAAACAAATACCTCCATGACTTGATAGTGGTTAGCAGATGCACAGATGGGATGCTGTGTGAAATGATTGACTAAATATAAGGGTAAAATTTGGGGTATTACAACAATCTTGAAACTTTCGCACAACTCCTTCATGGTATTATTGTTCAAATTGGTCCCATTATCTGTTATGATCCGACTTGGAATTCCATAATGGTAGATAATCTCTTTCTTGATGAAGCAAGCAACTACTTTCTTGGTTACGTTGGCATAAGAAACATCTTCTACCCATTTTGTGAAGTAGTCAATGGCAACCAAGACGAATCGGTGACCGTTGGAAGGTTTAGGTTCGATTTCCCCAATCATATCAATGCCCTACATTGAGAAATGCCACGGTGATGATAAAACATTCAACAACGTTGGAGGCATATGCACCTTATCAGCATAAATTTGACACTGATGGCATTTCTGGCATATTGGGTGCAATCAGATTCCGGGGTTAACCAGTAATACCCAGCTCTCAGAATCTTCTTTGACATAACATAACCATTGGCGTGAGTTCCAAACGATCCCTCATGAATTTCTTGAAGTAACATATTTGCTTCACGTCTGTCAACACATCTAAGAAAGACCATGTCGTGGTTTCTTTTGTATAACACATCATTGCTGATTAGGAATTTGGACGTCAATCTTCTCAAAGTCTTTTTGTCAAGAGTTATAGCATCGGCCAGATATTCCTGGTTTTGCAGATAATTCTTAATGTTGTGGAACCATGGTTTGCCATCAATTTCTTCTTCAACTAGTTGATAGTTGCCGGGCTTAGTCTTGCGCTTAATTCGAATGAGTGGTGCTTCATTAACAAATCTGACTTTCCATATCGAGGCTAGTGTAACACCCTTTTCTACCCCACAAATATAATGGCAAATCAATCGCATTCATTAGAGTAAAATATTAAACACAATAAAATCACCTCAAAGAGCGTACATTTCTCAATAATTCAAATAAAAGTCAATGCTCCGTAAACAACGGGTTTTCCCAAAATTACTCAAAATTTGCTCAAAAGGCAGCGGAACTCAAAAAGGCAAAATTCAAAGATTTCCTTGCGCAACAACATAATCAAAATAACAATAATCAATAAAATATGGTTTAACTCAAAGACTTCAACCTGATGTTACACTACCAGAGCAAGACCCTCTAAATCAACCAAAATGTCAAAAACTCCAAAAAGTCCTCGACGACATCCACGACTAAACCTGGTTATCTGTATGTTACCCACATGGAGGTAACATTCAAACATGCAAGGTGAGTAAAACCATTCATAATAATCAATATAGGAATCAATATATAAAATAGCATCATTTTTATATTCAACATCATCATAATCATCAAGGAAACATCAAAAGCCATAATATCATAAATTACACCAAATTGTCACATAAATGCAAATGCAACAAGACTCATGCATGTGGTACCAATTCATCAAAATTTGATGGACACTGGGCCATCAACCCTCCATAGATCCCCATCAATAGGATCGATTCTACATAAGAACCAGAGCACAACAAAATACTTCACATCCGCATAATGGGACTGAAGCCACAAGAATCAAACACTAGACCGAAGTCCAGAATGCATATGAATGCATGATGCACACATCAACATCATCCTCATAATAAACTCATTAGGTGCATCATCATTCATCAAAATCATCATAATAATCATCAAAACTCATGGAATCAACATCATAACTCATCATCATTACGCATAGGAATCATCATACAATCATGTATTAATCACATATGAATCACAATCATACTCCTGGTAATTCATCAAGAAAATCACAACATCAAAGCATCAAAATAGCACTGCACAAAAACATAATTCACGAAACTCTGCTACGTTCGCTGGACAGTTCATCGTACGAGTCTGTGGCGAGTGTTTGCCGTGCGAACTCGCGATTACAGCAAAATTTTGTTACCCAACAGCACCAAAACCAGCCCAAAAGTCCCTACGATTTCCTTCCCCAATGCCCCCAAAACATCCCTAAATCATTCCTAAGGTATTATGCCAATAAAGGCACAAAATATATGACTTATTAGGCCAATCCCGTATCATATTTACGCCTCCAATTCCCATAAAATCCTTACAATTTTCCCACATTCATTAGAGTTCTCATAATCAATTACCCTATACGGTTAAAACCTCAACAACAGATTTTGGCCACGAAATCCTAATTTCCCTTACTCTTAAATCAGCCTCAAACCTATCAGACCATCCATTCAAACCCCTCAAACTCATTGAACTTACCAGAAAGGCAACAACAATTCAATACTCAAAATCCCTAAACCCTTAAATCGGCTTTAAACACATTGAATCACATATTGAAAACAATGAAGGCAATACTCCCCATACTTAAACAACCTCAAAAACATATTTGGCCATAAAGGCCTAATTTCCTCAAACTCAAAAACCTCCTAAATCCTTAAACCGGCTTTAAATATATTGAATCATATATTGAAAACAATGAAGGTAATACTCCCCTTACCTAAACAACCTCAAAAACAGTTTTGGTCACGAAGGCCTAATTTCCTCAAACTCAAAAACCTCCTAAATTCTTAAATCGACATTAAACACATTGAATCACATTGAAAACAATGAAGGCAATACTCCCCATACTTATACAACCTCAAAAACAAATTTGGCCACGAATGCCTAGTTTCCTCAAACTCAAAAACCTCATAAACCCTTAAATCGGCTTTAAATACATTGAATCATATATTGAAAACAATAAAGGTAATACTCCCCATACTTAAACAACCTTAAAAACAGATTTGGCCACGAAGGCCTAATTTCCTCAAACTCAAAAACCTCCTAAATCCTTAAATCGACTTTAAACACATTGAATCAGATATTGAAAACAATGAAGGCAGTATGTCCCATACTTAAACAACCTCAAAAACAGATTTGGCCACAAAGGCCTAATTTCCTCAAACTCAAAAACCTCCTAAATCCTTAAATCGGCTTTGAAATTCTGGCAACCACACAGTGGATGTTATCACGGATGTTATGACATCCACTGTAACATAGACTACTGGACTTAATAATAAGCTTTAAATGGAAAGCAATAAATAACACAAGTAATTGTTTACCCAGTTCAGTGCCAACTGCACCTACATTTGGGGGGCTACCAAGCCAGGGAGGAAATTCACTATTAGTAGAATTAATTCAGAGTTAAACAGTCAGTTTGCAGTCTTCACTTAAGACCTACCCAATGACACTTCACCCTAATACTAGACCAGAGTTTCCCACTCACTCCCTTTCAATCACAGCAGTGATATTAACCAATTCAAAGTTACAAAACAGAAATTGAAAACTCACTTCAAACACACCTTGATCTTGCTTCATAGCTTTGATCAAGTGACACACCACTCTTGCTTAAAAGATTTGAGTGAAACACTGAACAAACAATTCACACACACTAAATCAAAGCAATCATGCAGCAGATAATTGCTTGGTATACAAATATCCTAAGACACTATACACACGTGAAGAACAACTGATACAATCAGACTTCTTCACTCACAAACACACATTCTCTGAAACCCTGTCAAGAACTATCTTTAATTAGGATTGCTCCTTCTATATATATAGGCAGAATACAGTCTTTGGGCCTTCGTTCATAGGTTAGGTTTACCCAAGATAAACCTCTCTTCATGAAGCTGCGCACATCCAATTGAGTCAATGGCATTCCATGTTATCCTTAGCAGTGCCTGATATGTCGCCTAAGATAACTAGGTTTCCTAAAATGTTTCCTGAAGTATAGCCTGAGCTAATAACAAAAAACTAAAACATGCACACCTTGATGTCATACGCTTGATGTCATAATATCCAGCATGACATTCAGCTTCACTTACTCTTAGCTCTCCCTCCAGAACACTCTTCATGTATGTCATAACATCAGTCCTGACATTCATACATACTCCAATGTTTTTCCATAAAATGCAGCCAATCAAAAGCATCTACAAACTCCCCCTTTGGCAAATGTTTGGCTAAAACACCCTGTTACCATATCAGAGTTTACAAGCAGCAGAAATCATACCATATAACCTATCATGCAGGAAAGCTACTAGCTAAACACACACAGCCACAGTAGCATATCAGAGTCATCTTCCCACCCTAAGGACTACCTGCTAGGTATCACACTGATCCCTGGATCATCTAGTGATACTCCCCCTCAATTAATGCACAACACATCAGTGCATACATAACCTGCACACATAGCAGTAACACACAAATTATCCAGGCTTTTCTGGATGTCAAGACATTCAGGATGACATCCTGAAGAACACAATCACTTGTGAAGCATAACATCCTATGCTACTCCCCATGAAAATATGCATAACCACACACATTCTGCAAACACCCTGCAGATACACACAAAACTAGCAGCTCTCCTACTACTAGGTTCCATAAAGGAACACACACACATCTTAGCATCTTCAGTAAAACAACACACACTTCTAACATACATTCCTACACTCATTAGGAACTCACACAGTAGCAGCAATATATCATCACCTCATGCAAACCTGCACAATAGCATCAACATACAAGTCTTCCACCTGTGAGATACAAACATACACATCTAGCTCTGCTGTTACTACCTAACACCTCTCCCCCTTTTAGCCACAAATTAAGATCAAAACTAATTAAATAGTAAAGATAAAATGAGTAACATTACAGAAGTTAGGGGTTATTACAACAAAAACTCATGATGAACAACACAAATATCCCATGCTGTCAAATAAGGATTAACATCTAAAGCAAGGAAACAAAAAAAATCACTAGCCACACCAGCACCAGCAGCACACCCTCATCAGCCCAAGCAAACCATCAAGCCACCAACACTATCATATTAGTCTTCCTCCTCAGAAGAGCTTGAGTCACTGTCATCACTATCTGTTGAGTCATCACTGTTATCAGAATCTTTCTGTGGCCTAGCTGCATTGCTGGAGCCATGAGCATTATCAGAGCTGTGAGGAGGATCAATGTGAGCAAGAGGAATAGTTATGCCACGCACAGGTAGCCCTTTCTAGAAAATCTTATCGACAATTTCCTTAGTGGATATGTCCATATATGTTGAGCCTTCCCTGTTGCTAATTCGCCTAAGTTCGTCAGCAGTGGGAGGAGGATACTTGCCCTTGGACTCTTCTGTTGAGGATTTGGAGGGGTCTTAGATGAAGAGGCACCATGATGGAAAGACATGTTGATGCTGAGTGGAGACTGAGAATGAAGGTCTGAGAGAGATTTTGTAGAGTAGGAAAACTGAGTGAATTGGATGAGGGATAAGAAAAGTGGTGTGGGATGCCGAGCTTTACTGGTCAAGGGTGTGGAATGCATTAAATACGTAGGTTTGACCATATGTTTTCCAATCAAACAGCGTTTACTCAGAACACTCCCTCTGGCCAATAATTGCTATAGGTCCTCATACATGCAAATTCCTAATTTTCCTCTTAGATTCTCAAATTGAGCAGCATCTAAAGCCTTTGTAAAAATGTCAGCTAGCTGTAATTCAGTGGACACATGTTCCAAGGTGATTACTTTGTCTTCCACAGGGTCTCTTATGAAGTGATGCCTGATATCAATATGCTTGGTTTTACTATGCTGAATTAGATTCTTGGAAATGTTGATAGCACTTAGATTGTCACAGTACAATGTCATGACATCCTGAGTGACATTGTATTTAGTCAACATTTTCTTCATCCAGACCAGTTGAGAACAACTGCTACCAGCTGCTATGTATTCAGCTTCAACAGTGGATGATGAGACACAATTTTGCTTTTTGCTGAACCATGATATGAGGTTGTTTCCTAAGAAAAAGCATCCACCAGAGGTGCTTTTTCTATCATCAGCACTTCCAGCCCAGTCAGCATCACAATACCCAGATAAAGTAGGATCACACCCATGAGAGTAAAGTATACCATAATCACAAGTCCCATTCACATATTTGAGAATTCTTTTGACTAGATTTATGTGACTTACCTTAAGATCTGCTTGATATCTAGCACACACACCAACTACAAAGGCAATATCAGGTCTGTTAGTTGTTAGATACAGCAAGCTTCCAATCATGCTTCTGTACAGGCTTTGATCAACACTAGTACCACTCTCATCTTTTGATAACTTTAGATGAGTGGGTGCAGGCGTTCTTTTGTGACCAACATTGTCCATCCCAAACTTTTGTACTATGTTTTTGGTATATTTACTTTGGGAGATAAATATGGAATCTTCCATTTGCTTGACTTGCAATCCAAGGAAGTAAGTTAATTCACCACACATGCTCCTTTCAAACTCAGATTGCATGTGATTGACAAATTGTTTCACCATTTTGTCTGACATCCCTCCAAACATTATGTCATCCACATAAATTTATGCAATCATGATTTTTCCACCTTCATCCTTTACAAAAAGGGACTTGCCTATCCCTCCTTTTATGTGTCTATTGGTGGTAAGGAATTCAGTCAGTCTCTCATACGAAGCTCTAGGAGCTTGCTTCAATCCATACAGTGCCTTCCTCAACTTGTATACACGGTCTATCAAGTTAGGATCCTCAAATCCCTTGGGTTGTGCCACATATACTTCCTCATTCAGATATCCATTCAGAAAAGCACTTTTCACATCCATTTGGAATAGTTTAAATTTCAGAATGCAGGCAATTCCTAACAACAGCCTGATTGACTCAACTCTTGCAATTGGTGCAAAAGTTTCATCAAAATCAATTCCTTCAACTTGAGTATAACCTTGTGCCACTAATCTAGCCTTGTTTCTGGTTACAACTCCTTGTTCATCAGACTTGTTCTTGTAAATCCACTTGGTTCTAATGATGTTTGTTCCTTCAGGTCTTGGAACCAATTCCCACACTTCATTATGTTTAAACTGTTCCAATTCATCTACATGGCCTTATTCCAATATTCATCAGTTAATGCCTCCTTCACATTTTTGGCCTCAATCTTGGATACAAAGCATGAATTTGAGACGATTTCTCTGGTTCTGGTTCTTACACCACTGTTGGGGTCTCCAATGATCAGATCTTTGGGATGACCTTTCAGGATTCTGATAGAAGGTTCTTTGTTGGTAGTTTCTGGTTGAGAGTATGAAGTTACCTCTTGAACATCTTCAGAACTGACTATATCATCAGTCGGTGTCTCAAGCAATGTTCCAACATCCTCTATGACATTGATTTCTTCAGGCTGATCATCAATAATAACACTAATGGATTCCATCAGGACTTTTGTTCTGGAGTTGTATACTCTGTAAGCTCTGATGTTAGTAGAGTATCCCAGAAATATGCCTTCATCACTTTTGGGATCCATTTTCCTCATATGTTCACGATTTGTCAAGATGTAGCACTTGCTCCCAAACACATGGAAATACTTCACAGTTGGTTTTCTTCTTTCCATAATTCATACAGAGTGGAAGATGTTCCCTTTCTCAAGGTAACTCTGTTGTGAACATAGCATGTTGTATTCATTGCCACAGCCCAAAAGTGCATAGGTAATTTCTTTGTATGAATCATGGCTCTGGCAGATTCTTGAATAGTCCTGTTTTTCCTTTCTACTACTCCAATTTGTTGAGGAGTAATAGGGGATGAGAATTCATGATTGATACCTTCTGTTGAGCAGAATTCAACAAATTTAGAGTTTTTAAACTCCTTTCCATGATCACTTCTGATTCTGATAACACCACTCTCCTTCTCTCTTTGGAGTTTAGTGCAGAGATCTTTGAAAACTTCAAACACATCAGATTTTTCTTTAATGAAATTTATCCAGGTGAATCTGGAGTAATCATCAACAACTACATAGGCATACCTTTTGCCACCCAGACTTTCTACTTGCATTGGTCCCACCAGGTCCATGTGCAATAGTTCCAGAACTCTGGAGGTAGTCAGGTGTCCAACCCTTGGATGAGATGTCTTAGTTTTCTTGCCTACTTGACATTCACCGCAGACCTTACCTTCATCAATAGTCAGCTTTGGAATTCCTCTCACAGCTTCCTTGGAAATGATCTTTTTCATCCCTCTTAGATGAAGATGTCCAAGTTTTTGATGCCACAATTTGACTTCCTTTTCTTCTTTGGCCATAGAACAAATAGTGGAGTTACTTGAGGTTTTAGGCTTCCACAAGTAGCATTTGTCTTTAGACCTAGCTCCCCTCATGACTTCCTTTTTATCTCTATTTGTGACAACACATTCTCCCTGTGTGAAGTTGACATTGAGTCCTTGGTCATAGAGCTGACTGATACTGATTAAGTTGGCAGTTAGTCCTTTCACCAACAATACATTGTCTAGGTTAAGAACTCCAGGACAGTCTAGTTTCCAACACCTTTTATTTCCCGTTTTTCTCCATCACCAAAGGTCACATATCTAACGGAATGTGGTTTGATGTCCACCAATAGATTCTTTATTCCAGTCATGTGCTTAGATTAGCCACTATCAAAATACCAGTCTTCTTTAGCTGACACTCTCAGAGAAGTATGAGCTATCAGACCAACCTCCTTTGCCACCCATTGTTGCATCTTGACAGGAGCATCTTGATGAGAGTGACTAGGAAATCCATGCAGACTGAAGCAAAAAGGTTTTATGTGTCCAAATTTACCACAATAGTGACACCTCCACCTTTTGGACTTTCTCCTTGCCTGATTCATGTTTTTGTTCTTCTGATGTTGTGACATTGGTCGTGACATCCGGTTTGGTCTATGATTTTCAGCCTTTGGTTTCTTGAATCCCAAGGTGGGTTTCTATTCACCAACAAAACCCAGTCCAAACATGTTTCCTGCTTTCAGACTGTCGCTACTGCGAAAATCGGCGCCGGCTATGACAGAAGAGTCGCCACCGTGTGTTATTTATCCCACAAGAGGAAAGGAAACGCTCAGAGTAAACCTAACGCAAAGAGGGAAAGGAATGGTCATCGCAACCAAATCCTGGATTCGGGAGTCGGTTACACAAGGGGAAGGTATTAGCACCCCTTACGTCCGTCGTACTCGACGGGATCCACGCTTATTTTCTATCTAGGGTATGTTATCTATCTACACTAAAGGTCTGGTCTAAAAAAGAAAAGAAAATGACTCGGCAAAGTATCGCACTTTATGCCTATGTATTCCCGTCTGGAACGAGAAATCAGAGTCAATGAAGTTCGCCTAACTACGGGTTATGGGGGAAGGTTGCTCGCCGAGATATCGCATCTCATGCCTACGTACTTTCATACGGCATGAAAGATCAGAGCAAACGTAGTTCGGGCTACGGAAGACACAAGTTTGTCTGACAGTTTTTTTATCTCCTTAAGAAAGGGTTTTCTTGATTAAAGGTCTAAGAGGACAAAAACAGGGTTCGAGTGTTTGTTTGAGTTTTTTTACGAAAGAACTGTTTTTTAGGATGTTTACAATCTCAGTCGCACTAGAGACTATGACCCAGGAGTGAACGCTTCGTATGTCACCCAAAGGGTACCACACTAACATCCAGATTACTGGAGAGAGACCCTCCACCAACCTTTTCCCAGATAGCTTAAGGCTCGTAACACATGACTTCAATTAACTTTATTACTGTGTTTTTGAATTGTTTTGAAATGAGAAGAGAAAGGCACCCCAAAACTATGGTTGAAAGGGAATCTATCTACAGTTATCATGCATGGGTCAAAACCTAATGTCTGTCATAATTCCCTCTTGTACAGAGGAAATCAGAGATCCTAGGGGAGAACAGCAAAAGAAGACAAGCAGTAAACAGTAAACAGTAAAATGCATGCTATGCAACAGTACAAGCGAGGCAAGTGTGTCCGGCTCAACCTCAAACCTAAGAAAACAACAGGAAAGGGGAGACAAGCTCCACCTCAAACCTAGAGGTAATCAACACAAGAAAACATACAATACAACAAAAGAAAAGAAACAGAGAAAGCAGCCCAAGCAGCAACAACAGTCTTTAGCAAACAACAACTTCAATACTCAACAGCAGCTCTAAACAGCAAATCCTCTTGACAGCAAAGTTGACAGCAAAATGGTTTCATCCTCAAGCTAGTTTCTATCTTCAATCTCCAATCAAACTTCATCTTCAAGCTCTAGCAAGCACACTCCAAGCAAAGGATTAATCACTAAGATCAAGGTTGCAATGTTGAGGACCAAATGAAAACCAAAGGAAATCATCAAGTACCAACATTGAAATGGAAAGGTATCCTCAAAGTTCTACTCAACTATGGGCATACCACACATCCCTCCAAAGGAAAGATGGAGTTTCCCTAGGAGGACTTTATATCATTGGATAGAATAGAAGCATACAATGCATTCTATGTTTGATGAAAGAATCAAAACTAGTCCTAATGGCTCTTCCTAAAACCCTAATTTCCTAAGCTCCTAAAAAGCTCCTAAAAGAAAAGAAAGCTTCAACTCCAAGCTCCAATCTTTAAGCCACAGCAGCTACACCAAATCTAGAAGACCTCCCAAGAAGGAATCCAAGCAAATCCAGCTCCAAAGTCACCAACAAAACCAAACAAACAAGAGCACTAAAAACAGAACACCACAAGTACAAGCAACTTGCAAAATACAACTAAAATAGAAAACAAAGTTGTAAAATTCTAATAAAATTCCTAGGGGAACATACATGTTCTAAAAACCTAGGGTTAAAATATTAAAGCCTAATTCAACTTATAAGTCACATAAATAATTTCTAAGTTGAAGGGTATCAAGGTGATCCACAAGTTTGGGAAGGCTCTAATCTCAACACCTAAAACAGAATCTAAAGTTATTCTAAAATTCTAACAAAAATCCTAAGGGAACATGAATATCTACCCTAAAACATACTAAAAAATCAAATCCAAATTCAACACCAATTGGAAGAACAAAATTCAACAAGACAAATGATCAAATATGCAAATATTAAAGAATTAAACAAAATAAGAAAAATCAAATTAAATTGAAAAATGCATGAAAATGCATTTTATTGATTTCAGAAAATCACAAATTCTCTCAAGATCATAGAAATATTTTAAAAATAATTTTTGGATCAAAATTGAATTTATTGTGATTTTTTGAATCAATAAAGCATTTAAAATAAACAAAATGAAATAAAAGAAAATAAAAACTGAAATAAAACATGAGCGCTTGGATGAGGAGACTGGGTATGCAGATCCAAGAGCTATGGGCGTGTCCACGCAAGCATCCCAGTCACACACTGACTGGGATTAATGAAACGCAGCGTTTTGCGTTGAGAGTCAAATTCTCAGATCAAACGTGAGCCATCAGATGCTCCTACTAAGTCTTCTCAACAGACTAATCCAACAGCATTGAGTCATCGTCTTCGTTCAAATACTCAGATGGAGGGAGCACTGTTCAGGTGGCCGGAGAAGACCTCCGGTCGTCTTCTCCGGCGAGCAGGTGGTTGCAGGTGATCAAAAACTCCAAACCTTATACCAATCTCACTCAAAATTTTATGCTGATCACGATTATGAGCATAGAATTCCCTAAATCCTTATGCAATTTCAAAACCGATACAAGATCTAAAATATTGGCATATTCTCGAATGTCACCAAAGCCTAAACTAAAGGTATAGATGTCTTCCTCAAGTTACACTGATCATCCTAAGCTATCACAATTGCATTGATTCCTCAAGATCAACTATAACTGAATCCAAACAGAAATCGTGACACCTCCTTGATCATCACCAAATGCTACAAAATGGATCCTAAATCGTTTTACAAGTCACAAGGAACCTAACCACATGTTCAACTATGTCTACATCATTCTAGATCAAGAGAAAAGTTGAATTGTACCAACCTTGTTTCAAACTTCAAATGGAGATGGTTCTGACTCGATCTTTGCTCCAAGAACTTCCAGAATCCTTCACTGATGATGATAGAAACCTCTTGCAATTTCAATTTGATCTGAAATGCGATTTTGAGTTGAAGCTCCAAATTTCCAATGTTAATCTCTCTGCTCAGCCTCAATCAACCACCCACCCTTGCCCAATTCTCCTTCCGAGCATTTATAGAATGGTTTGGGACCTTCTATAGTCCAAGCCCAGGCCCAAATTGGAAGATCCAAAAAATCCAACCTCTCCAAAATTTGAACATGGCAAATGCACGAATTTGCTTAAACAGCTTGCATTAGAAGCTTTGAATCACTTGCATACCACCTTTGGAGTGTATTCAGACCAATAAGAACCTCCACATTGCCTTGGTGAATGAATTGCCATGAGGTTGCTTATGTGTGAAGAAACAAGTGAAAAACTCATGAATTAAGAGTCAATTGAAAAATATAAAAGAACCAATGTTTCCAAAACATGATTTCTGATCAAATCAAGTACACATTTGACTTGTTTTGGTCACTTAACCAATAATTTTGAATTTTTCAACTTTGAATCCTTTGAAAATCTCCCTTATACAAACCATTTCAAACCAAGTCTTGCTATGAGACCAATCAATCCATCATGACTTATTGGCTAGCCTAAAAACCACATTTTGAACAACTTTCATGTTGAACAAAAATCCATTTGACAAGTGCAAGTTGGAGATTTTGACCTATGATTGAAAATGACTTATAATCTCACTTTCCCAAAATACCCCTGACTTGTAAACCTCATAACTTGAGTTCTACAAATCATATGGAAGAATTCTAGTACAATTTAGAAAGATAAGATCATGAGGAACAACTTTCATGTTGGCCAAAAGTTCAGGTGAAACCTCCTTATAGGTCAAAAATAGCTTTGAAGTCAGATGATTTTCACAGACAAATTTCAGAAGCATCTGAGGACTTGTAACTTGTCTGGGTCATAAATTGATTTCTATAAATCCCCTTGAGGACTTCTAGTATTCAAATTAAAGGTATTGAGATTTTCTACAAGTTTCATGTTGGCCAAATATCCATTTGAAACTTGTATCTTGACTTATATGGTCTTGAAGTTAGGCACTAAATAGGGAATTTTGCACTGAAACCTTAATTTAGCAACTTCCCACACTCTTGATTCTTCTTGATTTGATCTTGGAACAACACCACAAATATCTCATTATATCATTTCATGAACTCCATGACCTAAAAGTAGGCTTTGATACTCTTCAATTGCACAGTTGACCTAGAATTGATCCAGATGAAACCCTAATTGCTTGCACCTCAACTGTGGCTCTTGCATTTGACACAATGACTTGGTTGAGCTCTCCCATGGCCCTCTAGGCATTATATGAGCTCCATACACATCCTCTTCTCACATTCAACACTTCACAACCCTCTGATGATCTTCAGTTGATCCTCAAGTTAGGAGAAGATTCACACTCAATCATCTAAACCCTTAGGCACTCAAACCATCTTCTGATGACTTTGACAACTTCTCAATCTTGAATGAGACCTCTTGCTAGGCTTATCTTGATAAGAATCACACTTGATCCCTTACTATATGAATGATACCATGATATGCAAATGATATAACTATGCAGATGTTAATGCAATGGAACATAAACCAGGTAAGAAAAGGTTGAGCAAATTTTGGGGTACAACAGCTGCCCCTATTCAAACGACTTGGAGCCGAATGGGTGAAGAGCAAACGGCCTTCAAACAATTGAGGTAGAAGACAGTTGAATACCAAGAAACCCGGAAATTTGCCAACCGCAGAAACAAGATGCGAAAACTGCTTGAGGAACAACATCCGTTGCGCTGAACCCAGTCGTTACGGCAACAACTGATCAATCATCTGACAAAACTTTTGATTTTAACACCAACCCCCTGTGTGACGCCACAAGAATCAAATCAACTTTTCAAGAAACACCTCTGTCCATAACTGAACTAAACTTCGTCAACCAGAGGAGAGACTCCATCACCATGGGCACAATTCCGTCCATAACTGGAATAACGATCTCTGTCAATCACAGGTAATGACTCCGTCAACACGGATACTAATCATTGTTAACGTTACTGGGGACAACTCAGTCGATCACGGGTAACGATTTCGTCGACACGGATAACAATCACTGTCAACACAGGTACAATTCCGTCAACACGGATGCAATCTCTGTCTATCACAGGTAACAATCTCTGTCAACACAGGCGCAATCTCTGTCCATCACAGCTAACCATTCCATCAACACGGATAACAAACACTGTCAGCACGAGTACGATTCTGTCAACACGGATACTCATCACTGTTAACACAGGTATAATTTCACCAATACGAATAACAATCACCGTCAGCATAGGGCAACGATTCCGTCAACACGGATAACAATCACTGTCAACACAGGTAACAACTCCGTCAACACGGATAACAATCACCGTCAGCACGGGGAAACGATTCCGTCAACACGGATAACAATCTCTGTCAACACAGGGAAACAATTCCGTCGACACAGATACAATTCCGTCAACACGGATAACCATCACTGTCAACACAGGTACGATTCCGTCAACACGGATAACAATCACTGTCAACACAGGTACGATCTATGTCCATCACAAATAACCATTCCGTCAACACGAATACATTTGAAGAATACTTCGCTGGAGAATACGAAAAAAACTTAACCAAACAACTTTGTGGGGAAATCACTAGTGACAACTCCGAAAATTTAAGACATGAAATCTTCTACTGCTGACGTAACAGCAACCTGATAATAATCCCGTTGGGGATGAAAAGTTACTTAACCAAGCAACTCTATTCGGGGACGAACGTTATCATCATCTATCTCACGCCGAGAATTTGAATATCTAGAAATTCTTCTGAGCAAGAATCCCACTCCTCTACAGGGAACAACACCTAAAAACAAAGAGGTAACCAACCTGGCTTATGTTTCAGAATGCGTATGTTTGACAATGGTGTAATGCTCCATACGGCATGGAAATGCTACGCGTTTGGGTAGATGCAAATATGATGATATATGCAAAGTGCAAAGATGCCAAGAGGCGCTTCAGCAAAATAAATGCCGAAGACAAGACCCAATCCGCTGGGGATAACCAGGTATCACAGACATACTCCAACAAAATAAATGCTGGAACGGTGCAACCAACTCCGCTGGGGATAACCATCCTGTTGAGGAATAGCTCACAAGCTTGAGATCACGGACTCTGTTGGGGATGTTCATCCTGTCGGAGGAAAAACAACCTGCTGGGGAGAGGGAGAAACAATCCTGCGCGGGGATGATCCTTCTGAACCAAAGACGACTTGGTTATACTCTGCAGGAGTTACCCATGCTGGGAATGGAGTATGCACATACTCACTGCTGGGAATGCACTTTCCGTTGGGGACATCAAAATCCATTGAAGATACTCTCTTGGCAATTTTCCTGGGGAATACTCTTCTGGAGGGGACCACACACCATCCAGTAAGGATAAGTGTCATCTCAAATCTCTCTGGGGTAAGATGTGACTTCTACTGAGGAGTGATACAACCACTTAGTCACGGGACTCTGGCTGGGGAAACACAAATTCCCTGACCGTTTCCTCCAAAGGTGAGAACCCTGCAAAACACAAATGAGACAGAACAAATCTATACAACAAGATCTATTCCGGTTAGTATCCGTGACATTCAGTCAATTCGAAGTTTTAGCAATTCTTGGCAAGGGCCAGCAAGTTTATGCACATGCAAGTCCATCAAAAACATAGGCGTTTTTCATAAATAAAACAGTAAAGAGCAAGCATCAAGTACTGAATAACATGCTTTATTGATAACGGGCCTGTAAATAGGCAAAATTTTGTACACTGGATGCAACTCCTGAAAAGAGGAAGTTACGCACAAGCAAAATACAAATATTACAGAAGCACAAAGAAAATTTTGTGTACATGTCGGCAACGTGGTACAGACGAACACCATGAGTTGATCCTCCTATGACTCGCCTGACTCCGACGCTTTCCCGATACTCGATCTTCGGAAGAGATTGTTTCGGATATATGACTCTCAGGTACTCCCAAACCACTAAGCAACACAGTATCAAACTCGGACCGCATTCATTTGCTTTTTTAAATCTCTAACTTTTGCGTGAACTGCCCTTTGCGGGTTTTCAATTCACTG
Source organism: Lathyrus sativus (assembly GCA_963859935.3). NCBI lineage: Eukaryota > Viridiplantae > Streptophyta > Magnoliopsida > Fabales > Fabaceae > Lathyrus > Lathyrus sativus. Next base: position 48,435,733 of record OZ012739.1, read on the forward strand.
GGATACCCTTTTTTACCGAAGTCGCCCTTTTCAGGTTTTCAACTTCGCGGGTGTACATTTTTTTTCAATTTTATCCCTAACTTTTGCCCAAACCTTTTATTCTTTTTTATGGTTCCCCGGGATACCCCATTTTTGCCTGGACTTTCTTTTTTTTGTCCAGCGGGTCTCTTTAAGCAAAGTATTTTTTAACTGCGTCCGAGTTCACAGGGGATGTGAAATCCTCACCATCCATTGTGGACAACAGTAAGGCTCCTCCAGAGAAAACCTTTCTAACGACATATGGACCTTCATAGTTTGGAGTCCACTTGCCCATGTGATCTGATTGTGGTGGGAGAATCTTTTTCAGCACAAGATCGCCCATCTGAAAGCTTCAAGGACACACCTTCTTATCATAAGCTTTCTTCATCCGGCTCTGATACAGCCGACCGTATGCTAGAGAAGCCAATCTCTTCTCATCCATTAAACTGAGCTGATTCAATCTATCTTTCACCCATTCTGCCTCATCAAGTTGGACATCATGCAAAACCCTCAGAGAAGGAATCTCAACTTCCAATGGTAGGACAACCTCCATACCATATACCAGTGAAAAAGGAGTTGCCCTGGTTGATGTGCGTACCGTCGTACGATAACCGTGCAAAGCAAAAGGCAACATCTCATGCCAGTCCTTATAGGTCACAACCATCTTCTGAACGATCTTCTTTATATTTTTATTGGCCGTTTCAACAGCGCCATTCATCTTGGGCCGATAAGGAGAAGAGTTGTGATGTTCAATTTTGAAATTCTGGCACAATTCCTTCATCATCTTATTATTCAAATTCGAACCGTTGTCAGTGATAATCCGCTCCGGGATTCCATATCTGCAGATAATATCCTTCTTGATAAATCTGGCTACCACCTGCTTGGTAACATTAGCATATGACGCCGCTTCAACCCATTTGGTGAAGTAATCAATAGCTACCAAGATAAACCGATGTCCGTTGGATGTCGTGGACTCGATATTTCCAATCACATCAATTCCCCACATGGAAAACGACCAAGGTGATGACGTAACATTCAGAGGGCTCGGAGGCACATGAATCTTGTCCGTATAAATCTGGCATTTATGACACTTTGCAAATTTGAAACAATTTGTTTCCATTGTCAGCCAATAGTACCCTGCTCTTAATAACTTTCTCGTCATTACATGTCCACCGGCATGCGTGCCAAATGTACCCTCGTGGATTTCTTCCATGAGCAACTTAGCCTCTTTCTCGTCCACACACCGCAACAACACCAAGTCGTGGTTTCTCTTGTACAAAACACCATCCGGATTCAGATAGAAATTGCCAGCCAATCTCCTAAGAGTCTTCTGATCACGACTGGATGCCCCAGCCGGATACTCTTGGTTCTTCAGGAAATTCTAGATATCATAATACCACGGTTTGCCATCGGAAGCTTCCTCAATGGCGAATATGAAAGCGGGCCTATCAAGGCGAGATATAACTATCCTGGGAGCCTCATTCCAGAAGTTAACCTTATACATCAAAGACAAAGTCGCGAGAGCGTCTGCCATCTGATATTCTGCTCGTGGTACATGGTGCAATTCCACCTTGTCAAAGAAAGGTAACAACCTCCTTGCATAATTCATATAAGGTATTATATTAGGCTGACGAGTCTCCCACTCTCCCTTGATCTGGTTCACGACTAGAGCAGAGTCTCCGTACACATCAAGATTTTTAATTCTCAGATCAATAGCTTCTTCGAGCCCCATAATGCATGCTTCATATTCGGCCTCACTGTTGGTAACTGGAAAGGTCAATCTAGCAGTGAATGGGATGTGCGACCCATGGGGAGTAGTAATGATTGCTCCTATTCCACTTCCGTATGAATTAACGGCACCGTCAAATATCAATTGCCATTTGGAACCCAGCTCTGGACCTTCATCCGGCAACGGCTCCTCACAGTCCTTCATTTTTAAGTACATGATATCCTCGTCAGGAAAATCAAACCTCATCGGCTAGTAATCATCAATTGGCTGCTCAGCTAGGTACTCTGACAGAACACTACCTTTAATAGCTTTTTGAGAAACATACTGAATATCGTATTCTGTCAATACCATCTGCCATCGGGCAATCCTTCCGGAAAGTGCTTGCTTTTCAAACATGTATTTGATCGGATCCATCTTAGAAATTAGCATGGTTGTATGGTTTAACATGTATTGTCTCAAACGTTTGGCAGCCCAGGCTAGCGCACAACACGTTTTTTCGAGCATTGAGTAACGGGACTCACAGTCTGTGAACTTTTTACTCAAGTAGTAAATCGCATGCTCTTTACGTCCAGTCTCGTCATGCTGACCGAGAACACAACCCATACTTTTCTCAAGAACCGTCAAATACATAATCAATGGTCTCCCGGCTACTGGGGGTGTCAATATTGGAGGTTTCTGCAAATATTTTTTTATTTTTTTCAAACGCCTTTTGACAATCTTCATTCCAGGTCACAGCCTGATCTTTTTCCAATAATTTAAATAATGGCTCGCACGTGGCCGTTAGATGAGATATGAACCGGGCTATGTAATTCAATCTCCCTAAAAAACCACGAACCTCTTTTTCTGTTTTCGGAGTTGGCATTTCTTGTATTGCTTTTATCTTAGCAGGATCAACCTCAATTCCTTTTTCGCTCACAATAAACCCCAATAGCTTACCAGATCTCACCCCGAAGGTGCACTTGTTAGGATTCAGCCTCAACCTGAATTTCCTAAGCCTCTTGAACAATTTCAGAAGATTGACCAGATGCTCTTCCTCCGTCTGGGATTTGGCAATCATATCGTCAACATAGACTTCGATCTCTTTATGCATCATGTCATGAAAGAGTGTCGTCATAGCTCGCTGATATGTTTCCTCGGCGCTCTTCAAACCAAAGGGCATCACTTTGTAGCAGAACGTTCCCCATGGGGTAATAAAAGTTGTTTTCTCCATATCTTCCGGCACCATCTTTATCTGATTATAGCCTGAAAAGCCGTCCATGAAGGAAAACACGGAGAATTGAGCGGTGTTGTCGACCAGCACATCAATATGAGGAAGCGGAAAGTCATCTTTTGGGCTCGCCCTATTCAAATATCGATAATCCACGCACATCCGCACCTTACCATCTTTCTTTGGCACAGGTACTATATTGGCGACCCATGAGGGATAAGTTATGACAGCTAGGAAACCAGCATCCCATTGTTTCTGAACTTCCTCCTTAATTTTCACAGCCATATCTGGTCGAGTTCTTCTGAGTTTCTGCTTAACCGGCGGACATTCCTCACGCAATGGCAAACGGTGAACCACCATATCAGTATCCAAACCAGGCATGTCTTTGTAAGACCAAGCAAAGATATCACTGTACTCCCGCAACATCTCGATAAGCCTTTGCTTGATATCACTTTGCAGTGCAGCCCCTATCCGGATATTCCTGACAACCTCTTCAGACCCCACGTTGATAATTTCAATTTCCTCCTGATGAGGCAGAATGATGCTCTCTTCTTGTTTCAAAAGTCGAGTCAGCTCTTCTGATAAGTCATTATCCTCAACAATCTCTTCTTCTGCTTGAAATATCGGGTGCTCGAAGTCGAAGCGAGTCATAGGAAGTTCGTGATCAGTGTCCTCTGAAATATGAATCCTACAATGAGAATGGTTAAATGTTTCAAATAATGCAAACAAAGCACATAACCACGTTGCCATTTTATTGTTAAACAAAAACAGGAAAAACAAGGATCACAAAATTTGTATGAGAAAAACGCCTTTATTAATGATTAAACAAAGTACACACATAAGCAGGTAGCCCTAAAAAACAGAATCACTATGCCCCGGGTAGGACACAGGATTATACAATAACCGAGAAAACAAATCATTACTGTTTTGTAGTCACTGAGACAAGTTCTTGGATAGACCAGTTGCACAGATTTTGTCTTGGCACGCCGGGCTTGATCCATGAGTCCATATTGCAGTCACTATCTCCGTCTTCAGCATCGGAAACAACATTGATCGTTTCATAACAGACCCCACCTGGAGTGATCACCACTGGTCCTTTGAACTTTGGCACGCCTGATGCGGAAGGTGACGATGTCGGGCGATACCCCAACCCAAACTTGTCCATCTTAACAGGAATTTCCAAGACTTGGCCCCATCTTCTGGTTTCTCCAGCCTGAACCACTGCCTGAGCGTCTTTGTACGAAGACATGGCCACCTCTGGCCCTTTGACGAGAACATGAGACTTGTCTTTGATCTGCAACCCCTCGAAGGCTTGGCATGGTGTCTCATGGATCTCCCCATCCACTTCGACGTACTTGATTGACAAAAGATGACTAACCAGAATGTTCTCCTCTCCGCAAATAGTAACAACACTGTCACCGACCATGTATTTAAGTTTCTGGTGCAGCGTGGACGTTACGGACCTTGCAGAATGTATCCATGGTTGCCCAAGTAAACAGATGTAAGCTGGATGTATATCCATGATGTAGAACACTGTGTCAAACACTTCCGGCCCAACCTGGAGTGGCAGCGTTATGGATCCAAACACTGACCTTCTAGTCCCATCAAAAGCCTTCACAACCAAATCACTTGGCGTGCATATGATTCCTCAGACATCTAGCTTCATCATAGCCTTCTTTGGCAACACATTCAAAGATGATCCGGTGTCTACAAGAACATGCGACATAACAGTGCCCCGACACTCCATTGAAATGTGCAAAGCCATATTATGGTCCCGACCTCTAGGCGTCAAATCAAAATCAGTAAATCCCAGGCTGTGGCCGGCATTCACATGCGCCAATACCCCCTCAAATTGATTAACAGTTACTTCCTGAGGTACAAAAGATGTGTCCAAGATTTTCAACAAGGCATTCCGATGAGCCTCAGAATAAAGCAATAAAGATAGTATGGAAATTTTAGAGGGCGTCTGCTGCAAGTGCTCCACAATCTTATAATCACTTTTGTGAATCAACCTCATAAACTCTTCTACATCCTTGACCAATGTTTCTTTCTCTTTTGACTGGGAAGGTCCTCCTTCATTCACTTTGGCTTTGCCTCTAGCGATCCTTTCAACCTCAATTTCAGGTGAAGTGAAGATTCTACCACTTCGGGTCATGCCTCCCGCTTCAACAAGATTACCCACTGCCCCTGCTGGCTGGCTATCCACATTAATCTTCTCCCCGTTGCAAAAAGCTTCTAACCCATAATTCCATGGAATGGCTTTAGTACTCTTCTAAGAAACGGGTCCTGCTTTCGTTATTGTGATAGTTGGCCGCTTGGCGGGCGCTGATATCGTAATAGTCTTTCGTGGAATTGTAATTGTTGCGACCTCACCCTGCTTTTCACATGTTACCTCACCAGGTTTCTCAACAGTAGTACGGTTAAACTGTAAAGTTCCCTCATCAATCATGGCCCGAATACCTCTCTTCAAATCAATACAGCCCTCTGGTCGGGTCCAACAATCCAAACAGTACTCGTCACATCCGGGGAAGACCCCTCCTTTCAACAATCTGCTTTTAACATAGCTTAAAGGTGTCTTCAAATCATTTACGTCCATAACCAAATCCAAATCTTCTTCTTTCAGAATAGCATTCGCTCCATGATTCGGCATTGGTTTCTATACAATATTGGGACCATCATTACTGAAGTTAATGACTTTACTATCAATCAAATCTTGGACTTTGTGTTTAAAAGCATGACAACTCTCGATATCATGTTCGGGTGCCCCGAAATGAAATTCACACTGCTTACTAGTATCATACTCGTAAGGAAGCGCTCTTGTGGGTGGGTCCAACGTTCTCTTCTCAACCAGATTCAAACTTAACAGCGTCTGAAGCAGTTCTGCATACGTTGACGGAGGTGTATCAAATACCCTCTTCGGCTTCCCATTCTGGATCCTTCTCTGAGCAGGATTATACCTTTGTTGTTGCTGTTGTTGTTGTGGTTGTTGTCGTTGTTGTGGTATAGGGATCGTCACACTAGCAACCTGTTGTTGAAGATACTGATTCCTACCTCTACCTCGTCCTCGACCACCATACACTGCACTGGCGTCTCCTTGTCTTTTACCACCAAAGACCTTTTTTGCACCTCCTGTTGAGGTCGATTCACCGGCTTGAATCTTACCAATTTTGATGCCATTTTCAATTTGTTCTCCCATGAGTATCATGTCAGAGAAACTACTCATCGAGAAATTGAGCAATTTATCATAATACATCCCAGAGAATGTTCCAACGAAAATATCAATCAATTCTCTTTCAACCATAGGTGGGTGGACTCTTGCCGCCAGATCCCGCCAACGCTGAGCATACTCCTTGAAACTTTCCCCGTTCTTCTGTGAAAGACTTTGAAGCTGAACCCTATTTGGTGCAAGGTCACTATTGTATTGGTAGTGTCTGACGAAAGCATCATCCAATTCTTTCCAACTTCCGATCTGTGCAGGCTCTAGTCCCATGTACCATTCCAGCGATGGTCCTGACAAACTATCTTGGAAAAAATGCATAAGCATCTTCTCATCATCAAAGTAAGCAGACATCCTCTGATAATATGAACGCACATGAACCCGTGGGCATGTATCCCCTTTATATTTATCGAAAGTGGGAGCTTTGAACTTCAATGGCACTCTCAGCCCAGGAATCAGTCCCATGGTAGCCATGTCCAAACCTGCAGAATTTTGATTGGCTATACCTCTTATCTGCTCTTCCAGCATTTTAATCCTCCGATCATTATCAGTGGGACCCTCAAAACCCATGCCTTGCCCAGAAAAGGCATCTTCCTGACGATCTCTATTCCAGTACGGACCCTCATTGCCATATCCTTCATAAGCAGCATTACGACCATGACCATGACCACTTTGGAAGAACCTGGGATCATACCTCAGATTGCCAAGCTCTTGATTAGCAGCCATTATCCCAAAACCAGTATTGAAAGGACCCATCCCAGCACCAGTGGTATTCACATTACCAAACCCAGCATTGCCGTAGCCATTATTACCAAAACCTTGATTGTTATCACCAAACCCTCCGTTGCCGAGGCCCTGATTATTGAAACCATCATTGCCATCCCGATTGCCAAAGCCAAGACCCTGATTGTTGTCACCGAAACCAGTATTGATACCAACATTCCTGTTGATTTCCACGTTCCCATTAACATTATCAGCATTTCTGTTACCAGCGTTGCCACTGTCGTTGCCAGTACCATTCTCACCAGCATTTGGTATCACATCCTCCCTGCGAGGAGTCTCAACATGAACAGAGTTGTATTCAGTATTACCAGCCGCTCGCGCCAGCAGCGATTGTACCAGAGTTTGAAGATGTTCTTGGCCTTTAGCCACAACCTCCATAGTCTGCATGAATTGGGCCAACCTATCCCGGATCTCCTGCATCTCAGACTGTACTTGATCCATGATCTTCTTACTGTTGCTTCTTGTAGCGTACCGGTGAGTTCTTTGTTCGTCAATCTTGAAACAACCTGTAAGATGCAGGAGATAAGATTCGAGCTCAAAAAATAGTACCTGCCATGCAATATGAACATGCAAATGCACACATGTAAATATGCAACAGGTTAATTTCCCCCCCGATTCTAGTTCCGGAGAGAAAGCCATAACGACAATAGAGTCCCAAGTGAGCAAGCGTATAATCAGAAACCTCATACATAAACAAATTCCAAAAGGCAGAGTACAAAGATACAACTGAATACAACTGAAAAAGACCTCGGCCAACAAGCCTGGCGATGGTCAAAATACAAGTACGAATAACAAACTACAAGAGAAAAGCAAAGATAAATCAGGACGGATGGCGCGCCCGGACATCTTCCAATAGCCTCAGCATCTCCGGATGACCTGGTCTGGAGATTAGTTCCTGTATCAGTAATTCCTGTCGTTCAACAGTGGATCTCAGCTTTTTGGCGTCCTCTACACAGGCTCCCCTGCCAAAACACTCATCAAGCCTGCATCTTTTAAAGCCAGCCTTCAATTCACAACCCCTAGTTTCTTTGATCATGCTGCTCACTCTAGATTCAGCGTCACGTCTAAGAGATGCCTCTTCAGCAATCTTTGCATCCTTAGCGCTGAGCTGCTCCTCCAACTGGGAAATCTGAAGCTGCAACTCATCTTCACGCTCCTTTCGGCTAGTAAGCGTGACATTCCACAAAAATTACCATTTGGAAAGTCGAGAATAAGCCTTGTTCAGAAGCTCTTTCTTAGTAGTAAGTACACTACTAACACCATTCAGGGCTACTCCTACTTTCTCTCTCCTGCTGGTCTCTTCAGTCAAATCTGAACCCAACCTATTAATCATCTCAGTCTGCTTCTTCAAAGTGAAGGTTGCCTCATTCTTCTCATGCCGAAGCTGGAAAATCTCCTTCTCTAACTCTTCATTTACTCTATGCAACTCTTCCTTTTCAGCCAGCAGCTTGTTATACTTCTCAATCTCTATTGAAGTAGGTTCCTCAATCACCGGAAGACACAAAGGCTCTGCAGCAGGATATGGCATCAAAGAAGTCCTAACTCTCTCATGGATCCAGAGCCGATAAGGATTATAAGCTTGATTGTCACTCTTGCCAAGCAATGGCTTTCCTCTTCTGTGAATATTACCCCAAGCACGCCTCAATCTGACCAAAACATCTCTGTCTAATAAACCCATGAGATACAGAGATTCCTGTATCTCGTCTTCAACCGGAGAATCCCTCAAAGCATAGCCAAACTGTCTCACAAGAAGAGAAAGGTTATAGTTAATACAACCTTTCCGTCCAATCAAAGGATCATACGGAAAGCCACTGCAACTATATATAATATTCACTCCGAGCAAGTTCCGATCAAACCAAACAATGTTCTCAGCACACAATCCCATCAATCTGGAAGACCAATCTAAAGTACCAGCAGTATCAACAAAAGGTCCCTTCTTAGGAAGATGTCCCTGAAACCACCTGTATAGAAGAGGTACACAGCAAGAAACATTCTTTCCCCTACGCTTCTCATTCTTATTGTGAATAGAATGATAAACGTCACCCAAGAGAGTAGGCACCGGATTCTTCGATGCAAGAATAAAGAAAGCATCTGAGTCAACAAAGTCAGGCAGGTTAGGGAACAGTATAATCCCATAAATGCAAACAGCCAGAATAGCATTGAAGACAATCCAACATCCATCCTTCGCACACTGCGTAGCCTTCTTAACCAAGCAAGAAAGATGAAAACCATAAGCTCCATTCAGCTTGACCAAACCTCCGGGGAACTCAGAAGCATCTAAACTGACAATCTCAGCAAGCTTAGCCAACTCAGGCTCAATATCCTCGTGAACAAAAGGAATCTAATCTAACATAGGCACTCCTAGCATATCAGAATATTCCTCCAATGTAGGAGCCAGAATAAAATCAAGGAACAAGAAGCATCTCAACTGAGGCTCGTAAAACTGCATCAAGGTATACAATCCAGTCATCTCAAACACAAAAGGTTTGTACAACAAACTGAGCAGTTTCCCATAAGACTCTCTAAACTCAGCCATCACTCTCTGATCTGCTAGAGCAACCAACCACAATAAGGAACTGATATCTGGAGAAGGCAACCTGTAAGAAACTGTTCTCTTCATGGATTCCATGTCTGGCAAGAAGAACACTAGAATCCAAGGGGAAAAACACACCTGCAACATAAATACACGTTAATGAAATGGAAACATGAAAATGCAAATGCATATGCAGCAGGGGATCAAGTGCAATAATGAAGAACTGTGTTGTGCTGTACTGCAGCTTGAGAACCATCAGATCTTCTTCTCAAACCAAACCAACCACAAAAGAACCCTCACAATCAATTCTCACTAACAGGGACAAACCAGGTGTTCTGAGGCCAGAGTTTTCCTGCAAAAAGACCCACCTACCCCTCACAGGTATGTACCTAACTCGCAGACGAGGTACGGCATCCTATGCGGTCATCAGCGTCACAGACTTTCAAGAGCGATGATACGATACCCAGAAGGTGTGGCATCATCATCCCTTGAAGAGGCCTCACTTAGCCGAATCCCAAATGATAGGTTCCTAGAGTCGACAACCCTCAAATCCAACAAACTGTCGAGCCCAAAGGGCCAAGCAAGATGCCATCAAAGAGAATCTCGTCTGAGTGTAAATTTCGTAGCTAGCTGGTGCGAGCAAAGCAAGCAGGCTAACCATTACTCTCTACTTCTAAGTCTATGTGCATTCAAGCCCAGGTCTGGCTTATCTCTCAAACTAACCCTCTACCCACAACATAATAACAAATATATACAGTACTGAATGTAAAGACAGAAAGATAAATACATACAAAACCCCAAACGGGAAAACAAGCGCTAGGATTGACTCGCATAGGGAATCGTTGGAGTCGCCAGTAGAGTCGCCAGCTGTTGCTACTTCGAAAATTGGCGCCGGCTATGACAGAAGAGTCGCCACCGTGCGTTATTTATCCCACAAGAGGGAAAGGAAACGCTCAGAGTAAACCTAACACAAAGAGGGAAAGGAATGGTCATCTCAACCAAATCCTGGATTCGGGAGTCGGTTACGCAAGGGGAAGGTATTAGCACCCCTTACGTCTGTCGTACTCGACGGGATCCACGCTTGTTTTCTATCTAGGGTATGTTATCTATCTACACTAAAGGTATGGTCTAAAAAAGAAAAGAAAATGACTCGACAAAGTATCGCACTTTATGCCTACGTATTCCCATCTGGAACGAGAAATCAGAGTCAACGTAGTTCGCCTAACTACGGGTTATGGGGGAAGGTTGCTCGCCGAGATATCGCATCTCGCTCCTACGTACTTTCATACGGCATGAAAGATCAGAGCAAACGTAGTTCGGACTACGGAAGACACAAGCTTTTCTGACAGTTTTTTTATCTCCTTAAGAAAGGGTTTTCCTAATTAAAGGTCCAAGAGGACAAAAATAGAGTTCGAGTGTTTGTTTGAGTTTTTACGAAAGAACTGTTTTTTAGGATGTTTACAATCTCAGTCGCACTAGAGACTATGACCCAGGAGTAAACGCTTCGTATGTCACCCAAAGGGTACCACACTAACATCCAGATTACTGGAGAGAGACCCTCCACCAACCTTTTCCCAGATAGCTTAAGGCTCGTAACGCACGACTTCAATTTACTTTATTACTGTGTTTTTGAATTGTTTTGAGATGATAAGAGAAAGGCACCCTAAAACTATGGTTGAAAGGGAATCTATCTACAGTTATCATGCATGGGTCAAAACCTAATGTCTTTCATAATTCCCTCTTGCACAGAAGAAATTAGAGATCCTAGGGGAGAACAGCAAAAGAAGACAAGCAGTAAACAGTAAACAGTAAAATGCATGCTATGCAACAGTACAAGCGAGGCAAGGGAGTCTGGCTCAACCTCAAACCTAAGAAAACAACAGGCAAGGGGAGACAAGCTCCACCTCAAACCTAGAGGTAATCAACACAAGCAAACAGACAATACAACAAAAGAAAAGAAACAGAGGAAGCAGTCCAAGCAGCAGCAACAGTCTTCAGCAGACAGCAACTTCAATACTCAACAGCAGCTCTAAACAGCAAATCCTCTTGACAACAAAGTTGACAGCAAAATGGTTTCATCCTCAAGCTAGCTTCTATCTTCAAGCTCCAATCAAACTTCATCTTCAAGCTCTAGCAATCACACTCCAAGCAAAGGATTAATCACTAAGATCAAGGTTGCAATGTTGAGGACCAAATGAAAACCAAAGGAAATCATCAAGTACCAACATTGAAATGGAAAGGTATCCTCAAAGTTCTACTCAACTATGGGCATACCACACATCCCTCCAAAGGAGAGATGGAGTTTCCCTAGGAGGACTTTATATCATTGGATAGAATAGAAGCATACAATGCATTCTATGTTTGATGAAAGAATCAAAACTAGTCCTAATGGCTCTTCCTAAAACCCTAATTTCCTAAGCTCCTAAAAAGCTCCTAAAAGAAAAGAAAGCTTCAATTCCAAGCTCCAATCTTCAAGCCACAGCAGCTACACCAAATCTAGAAGACCTCCCAAGAAGTAATCTAAGCAAATCCAGCTCCAAAGTCACCAACAAAACCAAACAAACAAGAGCACTAAAAATAGAACACCATAAGCACAAGCAACTTGCAAAATACAACTAAAATAGAAAACAAAGTTTTAAAACTCTAATAAACTTCCTATGGGAACATACATGTTTTAAAAACCTAGGGTTAAAATATTAAATCCTAATTCAACTTCTAAGTCACCTAAATAATTTCTAAGTTGAAGGGTATCAAGGTGATCCACAAGTTTGGGATGGCTCTAATCTCAACACGTAAAACAGAACCTAAAGTTTTTCTAAAATTCTAACAAAAATCCTAAGGTAACATGATTATCTACCCTAAAACATACTAAAAAATCAAAGCCAAATTCAACACCAATTGGAAGAACAAAATTCAACAAGACAGATGATCAAATATGCAAATATTAAAGAATTAAACAAAATAAGAAAAATCAAATTAAATTGAAAAATACATGAAAATGCATTTTATTGATTTCAAAAAATCAAAAATTCTCTCAAGATCATGGAGATATTTTTAAAATAATTTTTGGATCAAAATTGAATTTATTGTGATTTTTTGAATCAATAAAGCATTTAAAATAAACAAAATGAAATAAAAGAAAATAAAAACTGAAATAAAACATGAGCGCTTGGATGAGGAGACTGGGTATGCAAATCCAAGAGCTATGGGCGTGTCCACGCAAGCATCCCAGTCACACGCTGACTGGGATTAATGAAACGCAGCGTTTTGCGTTGAGAGTCAAATTCTCAGATCAAACGTGAGCCATCAGATGCTCCTACTAAATCTTCTCAACAGACTAATCCAACGACATTGAGTCATCGTCTTCGTTCAAATCCTCAGATGTAGGGAGCACTGTTCAGGTGGCCGGAGAAGACCTCTGGTCGTCTTCTCTGGCGAGCAGGTGGTTGCAGGTGATCAAAAACTCCAAACCTTATACCAATCTCACTCAAAATTTTATGTTGATCACGATTATGAGCTTAGAATTCCCTAAATCCTTATGCAATTTCAAAACCGATACAAGATCTAAACTATGGCATATTCTCGAATGTCACCAAAGCCTAAACTAAAGGTATAGATGTCTTCCTCAAGTTACACTGATCATCCTAAGCTATCACAATTGCATTGATTCCTCAAGATCAACCATAACTGAATCCAAACAGAAATCGTGACACCTCCTTGATCATTACCAAATGGATCCTAAATCGTTCTACAAGTCACAAGGAACCTAACCACATGTTCAACTATGTCTACATCATGCTAGATCAAGAGAAAAGTTGAATTGTACCAACGTTGTTTCAAACTTTAAATGGAGATGGTTCTGACTCGATCTTTGCTCCAAGAACTTCCAGAATCCTTCACTGATGATGATAGAAACCTCTTGCAATTTCAATTTGATCTAAAACCTCCCTGAATCTCAAATGCGATTTTTAGTTGAAGCTCTAAATTTCCAATGTCAATCTCTCTGCTCAGCCTCAATCAACCACCCACCCTTGCCCAATTCTCCTTCTGAGCATTTATAGAATGGTTTGGGACCTTCTATAGTCCAAGCCCAGGCCCAAATTGGAAGATCCAAAAAATCCAACCTCTCCAAAATTTGAACATGGCAAATGCACGAATTTGCTTAAACAGCTTGCATTAGAAGCTTTGAATCACTTGCATACCACCTTTGGAGTGTGTTTAGACCAATAAGAACCTCCACATTGCCTTGGTGAATGAATTGCCATGAGGTTGCTTATGTGTGGAGAAACAAGTGAAAAACTCATGAATTAAGAGTCAATTGAATAATCTAAAAGAACCAATGTTTCCAAAACATGATTTCTGATCAAATCAAGTACTCATTTGACTTGTTTTGGTCACTTAACCAATAATTTTGAATTTTTCAACTTTGAATCCTTTGAAAATCTCCCTTATTCAAACCGTTTCAAACCAAGTCTTGCTATGAGCCCAATCAATCCATCATGACTTCTTGGCTAGCCTAAAAAACACATTTTGAACAACTTTCATGTTTAACAAAAATCCATTTGACAAGTGCAAGTTGGAGATTTTGACCTATGATTGAAAATGACCTATAATCTCACTTTCCCAAAATACCCCTGACTTGTAAACCTCATAACATGAGTTCTACAAATCAAATGGAAGAATTCTAGTACAATTTATAAATCTAAGCTCATGTGGAACAACTTTCATGTTGGCCAAAAGTTCAGGTGAAACCTCCTTCTAGGTCAAAAATAGCTTTGAAGTCAGATGATTTTCACAAACAAATTTCAGAAGCATCTGAGGACTTGTAACTTGTCTGGGTCATAACTTGAGTTATATAAATCCCCTTGAGGACTTCTAGTATTCAAATTAAAGGTATTGAGATACTCTACAAGTTTCATGTTGGCCAAAGATCCATTTGAAACTTGTATCTTGACTTATATGGTCTTGAAGTTAGGCACTAAATAGGGAACTTTGCACTGAAACCCTAATTTAGCAACTTCCCACACTCTTGATTCTTCTTGATTTGATCTTGGAACAACACCACAAATATCTCATCATATCATTTCATGAACTGCATGACCTAAAAGTAGGCTTTGATACTCTTCAATTGCACAGTTGACCTAGAATTGATCCAGATGAAACCCTAATTGCTTGCACCTCAACTATGGCTCTTGCATTTGACACAATGACTTGGTTGAGCTCTCCCATGGCCCTCTAGGAATTCTATGAGATCCATACACATCCTCTTCTCACATTCAACACTTCACAACCCTCTGATGATCTTCAGTTGATCCTCAATTTAGGAGAAGATTCACACTCAAACATCTAAACCCTTAGGCACTCAAACCATCTTCTGATGACTTTGACAACTTCTCAATCTTGAATGAGACCTCTTGCTAGGCTTCTCTTGATAAGAATCACACTTGATCCCTTACTATATGAATGATACCATGATATGCAAATGATATAACTATGCAGATGTTAATGCAATGAAACATAAACTAGGTAAGAAAAGGTTGAGCAAATTTTGGGGTACAACATTGACCACTCTGTAGGATTTTTTTCTAGAGTGTTTGTCCCAGGGTTTAGCGTCCTGACAGATTTTGTCATCTGATCAAGTTTGGATTTTAACATTTTGACCTCACTGTTAAGTGAGTCAATGGTTGCAAGATTCTCCTTCTTCTCAACTTCCAGCTTCTTGATGAATTTCTTATGCTTCTCCCCTAGTTGACATACTTCATCACTTCTGAGGTATAGCTATTTATATGAGGTTACAAGTTCTTCAAAGGTCAGCTCTTCTTCACTTGAGTCACCATCAGGCATGCATGCGATGTTCAGAACATTGACATGTTTGGCAGATTCTTCATATGATCCACTCTCTGAGTCTCCATCTAACCAAGCAACTGCTAGGCCCTTCTTTTGCCTCTTGAGATAGGTGGGACATCCTGATTTAATATGCCCATATCCTTCACATTCATAACACTGAACTCCTTTGTCTTGGTTAGACTTTTCTTCAGACTTGGCTCTTTTGTTAATGTCAGATGAGATGTTATTGACATTAAATCTACCCTTCTTATCTACCCTTTTCATGAGTCTGTTGAATTGTCTTCCAAGCATAGCTACAGCTTCTGAGAGATTCTCCTTGCTTCCATCATTGTCTTCATCAGAGTCTTCTTCTGAATTTGTGATAAGGGCTATGCTTTTGTTCTTCTTCTCAACCTGATCACACATTCCAATCTCAAAAGTTTGGAGTGAACCAATGAGCTCATCCACTTTCATGTTGCATATATCCTGAGCTTCTTCAATAGAAGTGACTTTCATGGAAAACCTCTTAGGCAAAGATCTTAGAATCCTGCTCACCAGTTTTTCTTCAGACATCTTTTCTCCTAAAGCACCTGAGGTGTTGGCAATCTCAAGAATATTCATGTAGAGTTCATGAATAGTCTCATCATCCTTCATTCTCAGATTTTCAAATTTAGTGGTCAGCATCTGCAATCTTGACATCTTGACCTTTGAGGTGCCTTCATGAGTAGTTTTGAGGGTATCCCAAACCTCTTTAGCCAGTTCGCAATGACGCACTAGTCTGAAAATGTTCTTGTCTATACCATTAAATAAGGCATTCAAAGCCATAGAATTCCCAAGAGCTAAGGCCTCTTGTTCTTTGGTCCATTATTCCTCAGGTATTAACACAGATAATCCATCTTTGCCAGTCTTCACTGAATGTTCCCATCCTGAGTTTGCAGCTCTCCATGCCTTTCTGTTTAAAGACTTCAAGAAGGCTATCATACTAGGTTTCCAGTAGTCATAATTTAAGCCATCCAGAATTGGTGGTCTACTTGTGAATCCTATATCCTTGTCCATAGTACCAGAATTTATCTTCCCTAGATCTCACCCAGAAATAATAGGCAGGGTGCCTGCTCTGATGCCAATTGAAATTCTGGAAACCACACAGTGGATGTTATCACTGATGTTATGACTTCCACTGTAACACAGACTACTAGACTTAATAATAAGTTGTAAATGGAAAGCAGTAAATAACACAAGTAATTGTTTACGCAGTTCAGTGCCAACCACACATACATCTGGGGGTTATCAAGCCAGGGAGGAAATTCACTATTAATAGAATTAATTCAGAGTCAAACATCCAGTTTTCACTCTTCACCTAAGACCTACCCAATGACACTTCAGCCTAATACTAGACCAGAGTTTCCCACTCACTCCCCCTCAATCACAGCAGTGATATTAACCAATTCAAATTTACAAAACAGAAATTGAAGACACACTTCAAATACACCTTGATCTTGCTTCACAACTTTGATCAAGTGACACACCACTCTTGCTTAAAAGCTTCGAGTGAAACACTGAACAAACAGTTCACACACACTAAACCAAAGCAATCATGCAATAGATAATTGCTTAGTATACAAGTATCCTAAGACACTATACACACGTGAAGAACAATTGATACAGTCAGACTTCTTCACTCACAAACACACATTCTCTGAAACTCTGTCAAGAACTGTCTTTAATTAGGATTGCTCCTTCTGTATATATAGGCAGCATACAGTCCTTGGGCATTCGTACATAGGTTAGGTTTACCCAAGATAAACCTCTCTTCATGAAGCTGCGCACATCCAATTGAGTCAGGGGCATTCCATGTTATCCTTAGCAGTGCCTGATATGTCGCCTAAGATAACTAGGCTTCCTAAAATGTTTCCTGAAGTATAGCCTGAGCTAATAACAGAAAACTAAAATTTGCGCACCCTGATGTCATATGATTGATGTCATAACATCCAGCATGACATTCAACTTCACTTACTCTAAGCTCTCCCTGCAGAACACTCTTCATGTATGTGATAACATCAGTTATGACATTCATACATACTCCAATGTTTTGCAACAAAATGCAGCCAATCAAAAACATCTACATGCATTGAATATGTTGAATCATATATTGAAAACAATGAAGGTAATACTCCCCATACTTAAACAACCTCAAAAACAGATTTAGCCACGAAGGCCTAATTTCCTCAAACTCAAAAACCTCCTAAATCCTTAAATCGGCTTTAAATACATTGAATCATATATTGAAAACAATGAAGGTAATACTTCCCATACTTAAACAACATCAAAAACAGATTTGGCCACGAAGGACTAATTTCCTCAAACTCAAAAACCTCCTAAATCCTTGAATCGACCTTAAATACATTGAATCATATATTGAAAACAATGAAGGTAATACTCCCCATACCTTAATTGCCGACTCTAAGCCTTTCTCCTTGATTCTTGGAAACCTCGCGAAGCTTTGCCTCAATCCTCTTCCTCAGAGCTCTGGCCTCTATTTCTTCTCTTTTCACGGTCTAACAAGAATGAATCCTGATTCCCTCAAAATTCCTTTTTGTTAAACCTAACTTTGGGCCTTAAAATGGGTTTTCCAATTTCACTCTCACTAACTTTTCCTCAAAAGTCCACTTTTCCCTTAATTCACTTATATTTATTTAAATTAACAATAATACCAATATATTCATATTATATACTATTATTTAAATAAATAACCCAAAATCCATAATTCTCAATACTTCATACCAACCACTGCAAATCACCAAAAATACGAACATTCCTATTTAAATAAATTAAATAAATATTCCAATAAATTTGGGGTGTTACAGCTAGCATGGCTAAAGCATTGGCAATATGATTTTCAGTCCTCGGGACATGTTGGAAAGTGATCTCATCAAAGTATTCGATTATTTCAACAATGTAAGCTCTTTATGAGATTAACTTCTCATCTCTGGTCTCCCATTCACCCTTGACTTGGTAGATCACCAAAGCTGAATCTCCACTCACTTCAAGAATTTTGATTCGGAAGTCAATAGCTGCTTCAAGTCCTATAATGCATGCCTCATACTTGGCAGCATTGTTTGTACATTCAAAATTTAACCTTGCTGTGAAAGGGGTATAACCACAAGTCAGATTCATCAAGACGGTACCTATGCCATGCCCACTGTAATTAGAAGAACCATCAAATATCATCTTCCAACGAGAACCTAGCTCGGGACCTTTATCAGGACCTGGTTCTTCACAGTCTTTCTTCACCAACATAATATCCTCATCCAGAAAGTCAAACTTTAGAGGCTCATAATCTTCAACCGGTTGGTCTGCAAGATAATCTGACAAGACAATTCCTTTAATAGCATTTTGAGTCACGTATTGAATGTCGTATTTAGATAACAACATATGCCAACGGACAAGTCTTCCAGTCTGAGCAGGCTTTTCAAAAATATACTTTATTGTATCCATTTTAGATTTAGAGATTAACAAAGTAGTGTGACAGATCACGTACTGCCTGGGTCGCTTAGCAGCCCATGATAAAGCGCAACAAGTCTTTTCTAAAAGCGAATAACAACTTTCACAATTAGTAAACTTCTTACTTAAGTAGTAGATGGCGTGTTCTTTTTGTCCAGTCTCATCGTGTTGACCCAATACGCAACCCATAGACTTCTCGAGAACAGTCATATACATGAAAACTGGTCTTCCAGGAACAGGAGGAATTAAGATATGAGGCTCTTGTAAATAACCCTTAATCTTCTCAAATGCTTGATGACAATCAGAATTCCAATCAATGATATAAACCTTGTAGAGTAACTTGAATATTGGTTCAAAGGTAGCAGTCATATTGGAAATGAATATGGAGATATAATTCAAGCGTCCAAGAAAACCTCTGACTTGTGTTTTAGTTTGTGGAGCGGGCATTTCTTGAATGGCTCAGACTTTATCAGGATCTACTTCGATTCTTGTTGACTTATAATAAATCCAAGCAACTTTCCAGATCTAACACCAAAAGTACACTTAGCAGGATTCAATTTCAACTAGCATTTCGTGAGTCGTTCAAACAGCTTTAACAAATGTTCCAAATGGTCCTCCTCACTTTGGGGTTTGGCAATCATATCTTCGACATACACCTCGACCTTCTTATGCATCATGTCATGCAAGAGAGCGACCATCGCTCTTTGATATATTTCCCCTGTGTTCTTCAGACCGAAGGGCATAACCTTATAACAATATGTTCCCTGAGGAGTAACGAATGTAGTCTTTTCTCTATCAGCAAGGTCCATCTTAATATGATTATAACTAGAGAAACCATCCATAAAAGAGAAAACTGTGAAACGGGCTGTGTTATCCATAATTATATCAATATGCGGTAGAGGGAAGTCATCCTTTGGGCTTTCTTTGTTCATATCCCTATAGTCCACACACATTCTGACTTTACCATCCTTTTTGGGTACTGAAAAAATGTTGGCAACCCATTCATAATACTTTGAAACTGTTAGAAAACTTGTATTAAGTTGTTTCTTAATCTTATCTCGAATCTATAAATCCATGTCAGGTCTGGTTCTTCAAAGTTTCTGCTTTACAGGTGGGCACTCTAGTTTAAGCAGCAACTTGTGAACAACAATATCAGTGTCTAGACCGGGAATATCTTGATACGACTATGCAAACACATTAACATATTCCTCTAGAAGCTTGAACAATCTCTTCTTAACATCAGCCCCAAGTGTTATACCAATCTTGACCTCTTTCTTTTCTTCATTGGTGCCAAGATTAATCAAATCTACCTGCTCTTTGTACGGTTGAAGTTTAGTGTACTCATACTAAACCAGTCTTGCCAGTTCAGCGGGAACTTCAAAATCTTCCTCGCCCTCATCTCTAGCTTGATAAATGGGTGAATCAAGGTTAGGAGTGAAAGCAGGGTCATCAGATTCAACGTGGTTTGGGATTATTCTGCATGTTCGGAATGACTGATTTTATTAATGGCACAAAGAAAATGTAAGAGAAAATTCTCTTTTTTCTGGTTTTGAAAGATTGACAGTTTCTTTTAAAGGTAAAAGTGAAAAACAGTAAATGAAACAACAAGAATTTAACAAAATGCATTTATTGATAATCATTTGAAAGTAAAAGGATGGCCCGAAAAATTAATCCAATAGTCTTGGGCACTACGATGGAATTTTTGAGAACAACAAATAAAAGACAATAAATTACTTTGACGAAGGAAAAATCACTTGGATCTCTATTGCTTCCTAATTGTCCAAAGTTGCATCACACCTGAATACTAGGTTGCTCAAGTCTTCATCTTCATTATCCTTCGCAACATCGTTGATTTGGAAACCTCCGCTGAAAAACACTTCTTAGATAGTCTTTGGACGACCTTTGGCAGATGTCGATGCTCCATCTTTAGTTGGTTTGTAACCCAACCTATGACGATTCATCTTTGTCTTGATATGTATCACATGTCCCTAACCTTCGGGTACACCTCCTTCAATTGTTAATCTAGTACTCTTGAAAGATGCGAAAGATGGATTACTCTTGCCCACTGGTTCTTCAACTTCCAACAGGACAACATTAGTTATCTCAAGTGCTTGGAAAGAAGTTTCTAAAGCGTCCTCATCAGCCTCTATGTAACGAAACAAAGAAAAGTTACTTACCATCAAGTCTTCCTCACCATGCACAGTTACTAACTTATCATCAGCCATAAATTTCATTTTCTGACGTAATGTCGAAGTTACAGCACCAGCAGTATGAATCCACGACCTTCCAAGTAAACAACTATAAGTAGGGTTTATATCCAACACTTGGAATGTGATGTCGAATACATGCGGACCAATTAAGATTGGTAGCTCCACTTCTCCAATTACAGTTCTACAGGAACCATCAAAAGTTTTGACTATCAAAGAAGTAGGTCTCATGTGTAACACGGTGGGAGAACTGACTTTAAACAATGTTGCGGATAGCAAGAGTCGCCACCGACTTTTATTTTATCCATAAGGAAAGGTTATAAAAGAACAGGAAAGACCTTAGAGAATATTTTGGGTCCGGGGGGTAGGTTATGAAAAGGGAAGGTGTTAGCACCCTTTTCATCCATGGTTATCCATGGGCTCTTAGGTACTTAAGCTCACTTTTGAATTGTTTTGAAATTGTAGTGTGTGAATAGAAAATTTTCAGAATAGTTAATAAATAATCCATGTAAGGATGTGTTAAGAACTTGTTTGAAAACTTGTTGAAGATTTGTTTAAGTGTGAAAAAGTTTTGAAGTGAGCAAGTATCTAGGAGTAGCCTACCCTAATGTTTTAAGGTCTTTCTTATTCTTTATCCTTTCCTTAGTAAGACTATCCCTACTATAATGGAGTAGGTAGTCCTTACTTTGGATGTTAAGGGACATGTGAGGGACAATTGGATTTTTGAAGGCCATTGTGGGGTGTAATAAGCACATATAAGGGACCATCACCATTTTTCGAAAGGGACTCGATTCGTAAAGGCAACCAGAAGGGACTTTGATGATTTTTTTTTTTGTTTGAGGGACTTGCTTTATACACCCCACTTAACCAGTATTCGTAGGCAACTTGAGGGATACCCTTAGGAAGTGAGCAATGTGACATAAATAAAAGTGATGAAAGTGTGAGAAATTTAAATCATACAAGCGGAAGCAAAATGCGGAGAGTAAATGCGATTATTGGTTCGCGAGATTACAACCAGGAAACAGTTACAATTATAAATAAATAACGGTAAACATAATAAGCTGCAAAACGAACAAATAACGTTAGTGGGCAGAATTAGATGAATTATCAGACACGCCAGGAAGTGAAATTATGTATATTTTTGTGGTTTGTATTTTATGATATAAACTTCAATTTGAATTAAAATAGGATTTTTAACTTAAATCCTCAAAAAACTGTTTTAAACTATTTTTTTATTTTTTTTTTTAAAAAAAAGTGGATTTTAATATTATTTTAGAAAACATTTTAAAAAAATAATTATAATAATACAAATAAATAAAAACTAAATAATAAAATAAAAAATAAAAATAAAAAAAAAGGGTTGATTAATAATTAATAAAAAAAAAGGTTGATTATATTCTAAATTAATGTTTTAGCGGGTGGTTAAATGATTAAACTGGTGTATTAGGCGAGTGAATTAGTGGTTAATGGTAATTATGTGCGTTTAGTGCTATAATCTGAAATTTACAAAAAAAAGAACAATAATCAAACGGAACAAAAAAGAAATGGAGGGCAAACATAGGGAGCCTCCCTCGCGACGGAACCCTAAACCTCTCACGGATTCGCTCGATCCTCCCCTCTCATTCAATCTCTATTTCTATTTCTATTTCGAAATCCACTGGTTCTCGTACCTGAAACGAAAAACAAAGCATTAGTCGTTCATGATCTTAATGCGGGTAGAGGTTTTACCGAAGCTTTATGCGTAGCGGCGGCGGTGTTCGAGACGGTGATGACAAGGGCGGAAGCTTCGTTGGGTTGGCTTGGCGGCGTCGGAAAGAGGTAAGTACAAGTCTTTTCTCTTCTTCTTGATGTTAGGGTTTCTGAACTTTTGTGGTTATCTGTGGATTTTTTTTTCGATCGTCCTCCGTGATGATTTTCTAGGGTTTTTCTCTGCGTGTTTCTTAGGGTCATGGTTTTCGTGTAACTTTTATGATTCTGTGCTGGGATACGATTATGGCGGTAAACGGTTTTAGACAGGTCTGATAGGATTTGGGAGATATCTGGGTTAGTTTATATTATTGGCTTGAATAACTAATAATCTTCCTATTTTTTCTTTCAGGGGTGCATTTGGTTATGGTTCTGCTGTCTTCCAAAACGAGAATGAGACGTCGTGGACTGTCGTGTTGCTCGTCCTTGTGGCTGGTATGCGAAAGCTTTCTGATGTTGTCTACCATCAGCTATTACAGTTACTGAATCTTTGTCATTTGTTCAAATGTAGGTAACTATTGTAAGGTAAAACCAAGCAACGTACGTTTCGGTCGGCGGAGTTTTCTGGACTACTTCAAAGCCAAGAGCTTATTCAAACATATTGCAACAATAATTCCAGTGTGCCAACATTGACTGCTTTGCAAGACTTGTTTATGATAACTTCCGCCATTTATAAACAAAAATTGGTTGTTATTTGTGATGTAAACACTAAAAGTTCCTTCCATTATTTAATAAGACCGGCATTTATTTTTTGCTTCCTTATTCATATTAGCCTTCCCATATCTTGTTGTTGAAATAACGATGCATAATGAAATGGTTAATATATTGGCAAAGGTGAGGATGGCAACATCATCACACTATGATTAGAACACCGCATCATACATCAAGAGCATAAACAACCATTAAGTTCATTAGAGCACACTTAAATGACTGCTGATGGCTTCTGGTGTTTACGGTATATGCTAATATTAACACCTCTTTCATAATAGCAGAAAACTTGTTATCGGAAATCTTGAACTTGAATAACGCCACTATCTGGACTAAAGCCTGAAACCCTTGAGTGTTGCTTGGAAAAACTTTAGAACATGCTTGAATTGTAAGAAGATGAAATACTAGCCTCGTCTTGATACTACTAATGGGATATCTTTGAACTGATCTCGTATACGCCTTGGATTGGAAATGTTTGAATCTTGATCCTATCTCTTGCATTTGTAATTAGACTTTGCATTTTTAACATTCGAAGTGTGTTCTTCATAATGATATCAACCACGAATCTTCATTACTTTGAGACCTCATAGCAAACTTTAATGCCTAATCCGTTCTCTCGAGGTTAGAAATCCATGATGATCTAACTCTTTAGATAGGAATAGTGTCGGACTCGATTCCTCGGATAAAACATAGATGTTCTAGATTGAGGAAATCTCATTTTACATCACGAAGGTCATTCTTTCTTTTTCTTGATCACAAAATACACGAATTAGTCAACAACCGTGCAATACATTATGTCCTTAAATAAACACGCTTTGAATCCAAAGGACGGGAAAACTTAAACTTCCTTTGGGGAATGCTCTGATATATCTTTGAAGAGAAATTTTTCAGGAGGCTAAAACACTCATCAGACCTTGAATCTTTTTTTTTAGCGAACCATAATGTAGTGGTCAGTATGAACCTTGTGAACCTTCTTGGAACACAAAGTCTGGTATTGTGAGGGCAAATTTTGGGGTGCAACATCATGTCATTCTCTTTGTAATCCAACTTTGTAAGAGTCGTCTTAGGTAAAACATTTAAAGAGGAACCAGTATCCACAAGTACTCTGGACAAAGTATCTTCCTGACATTTCACGGACACGTGTAAGGCACGGTTGTGATTCTGACCTTCTCTTGGTAACTCCTTATTACTGAAGCTTAGAGTGTTACAGGCCGTAATATTTGCAATCACACTGTCAAACAGACCGGTAGTAATATCTTGGTCGATATGGGCTAGAGCCAATAAGTTTTGTAATGCAGCTCGATGAGTAGGTGAGCTCATTAAAAGGGACATAATTAAGATCTTGGAGGGAGTCTGGTGAAGCTGATCGATGACCTTATAATCACTTTTTCTGATAATCCTCAAGAACTCAACATCTTCATCATTTGCAACCACATCTTTCTTTTTGCCTTTGGCAGGCCCATTGGTAAAAGTTTCCTTAGGCAGAGCCTTATTGAAACGGGGAGTATAAATACAATCACTTCGTGTCATCTTGCTTGCCCCAACTATATTAGTCACATCTTCACTAACACTTTTCACTTCTTCTCTTGGAATAACCTTCCTAGATTCTTTGTCAATCATTATCGCATCGTATTTCCAAGGTACAACTTTAGAGTCTCTGAAATGAAAGGGACTTGGCTTTCGAAAGATCACCGGCTTTGGTGGATTAACTGCAGAAGAAACAATAGATTCTGGTATGTTGAACATAGGCTTTGGTGCACTGAAAACAGGTACTACAGAGCTTAATTTGGGAAAATTAAAAATGGGCACTTTATCACCTGGTTCTGGTAAGTTGAGGATGGGCTCAATCACGACAACTTCATCCTTCTTCACTTTACTACTAACTTGTAGAAAACCATCATTGATCAAATTCTGAATATCATTATGAACCAACATACATCCTTTGGTACAGACATCACAATTTGTACAATCATCATGGTAAACATTCACCAAACCTGCCTCAAACATCTTTGAATGGAACACTCGGAGAGGAGTTTTAATCTCAGAAACATCAAGGATTAAACTTTCGCTAGATACCTTATCAATAGCATTAACAGACCCATGGGTGGGAAAATGATTGTTCTTAACATTAGGTTGAGAATCACCGAAGGAAAGAATCTTCTTTTCCATTAACTCTCTTACAAGGAGCTTGAGAGCATAAAAACTTTTTAGATCATGGCCAGGTGCCCCTTCATGAAACAAACAATGAGCATTAGGATTGTAATTAGGTGGAAGTGGATCAGGAGGTGGACCCAAATCCCTTGTAGTTATCAAACCTTTTTGCATCAGTGAAGGGTAAACCTCAGTATAAGTCATCGGAATAGGAAGAACCGAAGGCTTATATTGTCTTCTGTTAGGAGCATTCTGGCGAGGTGCATGATTCTTCAGTTGTTAATAGGCAGGAGCATTGGCCGCTTATTGATAATTGGATGGAGCTTGGGCAGGCTGATAACTAGGAGGAGGTTGATAGACCAGATATTGATAAATAGGAGCCGGTTGTACAGGTTGATATGCAGGAACTTGTTGATTAAAAGCAGGTGTAACAGCAGTCACATACGGTTGTTGAGCAAACAGAGCAGGGTAACCTTGCTGTTGAACATAGTTTTGCTGATGTTGCCAAGGTTGACTTCTTCTTCTGCCCGACATTACAGCATTAGTTTCACCTTCTTTTTTCTTGTGAGAACTAAATGAAGGCTTCTTAGCATGGTCTTTGTTGAAGCTTGAACTACCAGCAGCACTTGACATTTTTCCACTTTTCAAACCCAATTCTACCTTTACGTCTACAGCAACAATATCAAAAAAATTGGCAGTCATACTTCCAACCATTCTTTCATAAAACTCAGGACGAACGGTGTCGACGAACCAATCAGCCAATTATTTTTCAGTCAAAGCCTTTTCTCTCCACCTCTGAGCGTATTCCTTCAACGATTAAGAATTATTCTGGGACATACTTAGCAGTTGCCTTTGGTCAGGAGCCAAATCCATGTTGTACTTGTAATGCTTGATAAAGGAATCAGATAGATCTTGGAAACTCTTAATGCGAGACTGATCCAGACTTAAATACCACTTCGACGAAGCACCCTTCAAACTATCTTGGAAACAGTGAATCATCAGCTTATCATTATCAACATGAGAGGCCATTTTTTGATAGTACATGATCAGATGACTCTTTGAGCATGTAGCTCCTTCATAGTAATCAAAGCTAGGAGTTTTGAACTTTGGAGGGATAACCAGACCAGATACGAGACACACTTCTCTAGCAGCAGCACCAAAGATTTGATCTCCTTCCATCATTCCCAACCTCTTATCAATAATTTCCATATTTTATCTGAGTTTCTCATGACGTTCATTTTCATCTTCCTTCATCTCAGGGATATCATATAATGGTTGATACTCATTGAAGTATGGTTGCACATGAGTATGCACAGAAGTTGGTGCAAAAGTCGAAATCACCTGAGGAGCTTCAGTAACCAAAGGAACAACTTGTTGAACAATGGGAATTGCAGTAGGTGCAGGCACAAAACCTGGTGGAAGACCATATGGAGGTACACTTGTAGTAGTAACAATTGATGGCTGAGGATCCACAACTGTTCTTCTGTATTTTTTGTTATCTTGTATTGCGACCATCACCAGGATTGTTGGATGAGGTCGTGTTGATGACTCTGTTGTTTTTCTTGATGTTATGCTGCAAATGCTGACTCTGATCCTCATTTTATTTATGAGAGAGATTTTGTGGCTCCATCTGTTGGCTCTTCATTCTCCTATTGCTTATGTGGAACTAGAATCAAGGGGAAATTTCCCTGAAACATATTTACATGCCGCATTTTGCATCATTTATCATATTGCATTGCAGGTGTTCTGGTTCTGTTGACCTTATTCTCTATGTGGTTTTTCTCTCAGCAGTGTTTCAGGATTGCAGACCGAACAATTCGCCATTACTCGACTAGGGGAAATCAACAGAAATCAATGGATCAGATTCAACTTGAGTTACAAGAGTTCAAAGATCGCATGGTGCAGTTCATGGATATCATGCAAGGGGTTGCTAACAGCCAAGAGCAGTTGAGAACGCTTGTTCAACCTTTGATTGCTAGGGTTGATGGAAATTGAGTTTTTCATGGTGGGACTACTTTAGTTCCTCCTCCAGCTGACAATGACACTCCTCAAACCAATGTTACTTGTTGTACCCCAAAATTTGCCCAACCTTTTCTTTACTTGGCTTATGTTTTCATTGCATTGTTCTAGTATTTGCATTGCATATCATTGTTCACTTGTCGGGGATCAAGAGGTGTGCATAGAAAGAGAAGGTTAGTCAAAGGTTCCAAGCAAGCATGAGTGCTCATCAAGTCATCAGAAGCTGGTCAGAGATCTTTGAGAAAGTGAATGGATGTATATTGCTTATCTCCTATCTTGGAGGCCAATTGAGGATCATATGAGGATCACAAGTTCATGGATATGGATATGAGATGTTGTTAATCTCATTGAGTGCTTTGAGAGCCATTGTGGAGCTTATGCAAATTGTTATATCATGTGCAAGAGGTTGCAGTCAAAGGATTGTACACCTAGGGTTTCATCTGCCTAGTGCAAGATCTAGTGAGGATTTGAAGGAGATTAAGACTTAGTTCTAAGTATTTGGAGTCATGGAAAGTTGTGTTGAGGCATCTAAGATGTTATTTCAAGATCAATTCAAGAATAATCAAGAGTGTGAGAAGTTACTAAATTAGTGTTTCAGAGATTTGTCAGTGTAAAATCCCTTGTTTAGTGCCTAACTTCAAGACCACATATCTCAAGATACAAGTGTAATCTCACTTTGACATAAACATGAAACTTGTAGAGCATGTTATTAACTTTATTTTGAGTACTAGAACTCATCCATTAGGTTTTTATAACTCAAGTTATGATGCTGGAAAGTTACGGGTCTCAGATGAACCATATTTTCAGCAAACAAAAGTCAACCAACTTCCAAGGCACTTTTGACCTAGAATCATGTTTTTCCTCAACTTTTGATGAACATGAAAGTTATTCCTCATGATCTTAGATTTCCAAAACATTCTAGAAGTCCTTCATCTCATTTTTAGAACTCAATTTATGAGGCTTGCAAGGCAGGGGTATTTTTGGAAAAGTGAGATTATAGGTCATTTTCATTATAGGTCCTTTTCATTCACTTGTGCACTTCAAATGAAACTTTCTCCAACATGAAAGTTGCTCCAAATGAAATCAATTTCATCATGGAACATCAAATTATCATGAATTATGCTTGGATGAGGAGGTTGGTGAAGGAATTCCATGGAAATTTGAACTTAAAGTCATGAATTAATTTGAATTGGTTTTAATTCATTTTCATGTCATGTTTGTGCTTATTTTGAGTCACAATATCACAACAAGGAGAATGCACAAATTGGATTTGACTTATGCAAGCTAGATCACGTGAAAATTCATATTATTTCAAGAAGAAGTCTCACATCCAATCTCCACCATTGGATCAAATTAAGGAATAATTTGAAGGTGAGAAAATTACTTAGAAGGGGGGGTTGAATAAGTAAGACAAATAATCAGAGATTTAAACACAGTTATTTTTATCCTGGCTCGTTGAAACTCAACTACTCCAGTCCACCCTCTCAAGAGTGATTTGCCTTTCTCAGTCAAGGACTTAATCCACTATTTAATCAAACAGATTACAATAGTAACACCTAAGAACAATTGTTCTTAGTCTTCTCAAGAGCTACTGATCCCAACTGGATCCTCTTAAGGAAAACCTTTTACAAATAATGTAAAACTATTACAAGAGTAAGAATGCTTCTAATAAGCTGTTATCACAACTGTGATATTTCTCTTAAGTTAAGAACAATGTTATAGCAAAATAAAATTATAAGAGCTTTGAGAGTTTTGCTTTGATGAGTGATTTTTGCAAGTAGTTCGATACTGAAGAAGATGGAGTGGACTTCTTTATATAGGCACTTAGATCCATGAAGTCTTCTCAACGTTGAAGGCTGTGTTGAAAAGCCTGGAGCCTTTTGTCTTTACATTGGAGGCTGTGCTGAAAAAGCCTGATGCCTTTTGTCTTCACTTTGCAGAAACTTTCCTTAGAATGGAATGCACAGATAAAACATTTTTGTCTGTGTTCTTGTGTCTAGCACAAAAGAGGAAAGAGCTGTTGAGATATGCCAACGTACATATTTAAATCTTCTTCACTAAATAAGTTCAGCTTTCAACATTAGAGTCTGAATCTTCAGAATCCCAGAGTAGAGATCTTCTGGATCTTCAGAGTCTTGGATGTTCTTCAGATTGTGCTGAATCAGAGTATGTGCAGCTAGTGTGCTTGAGCATGTAAATCTATCAGAGCAGAGTCTTCTATATCAGATTCTCAATACTTAAGCAGCGCAGTGTATTCAGAGTCTTCTGATGACTAAGCTTCTGATCTCTCAGAGTCTTCTATTCTTTAGAGGCTCCTGCTTCAGAATCTTCAGTAGACATCATTCAGATTCTTCTGAGAGCAGCGTTCAGATCTTCATTTAAGATGCTCTTGAACCTTTGAAGCCTTTCATAATATCATTGTTCAGATCCAAATTTGCTCCTTTAAGAATATTTTCTTTAGTACCTGTAGCAAACAGTCTAGAAAAAATTTAGAGTATATAATTCTTGAATACAAAATTCATAAGTGTTATCATCAAAACATAGAGATATAACTAAGAAACAATCTGTGTTCTTACAATCTCCCCCTTTTTGATGATGACAAAACATGAGAAATTTTGTTCAATAAAAAATATGAATTATAACTCCCCCTGAGATAAACAATCTCCCCCTGAAATAAATACTCTAATAGAAGAGAACACTTCCCTTTTTGATTTAGTATATTTCAGATTCAGAGCCTGATGAAAGAGGTTTGACTTTCAGAATCAAATCTTGATGCCAGATAATTATGACTTCCTTCAGTCAGAGCGCCTGGTTATCATCTTGCTTGAATTCTCTTTCAGAGTAAAGGTATCAGAGTAAGATATCAGAGTTATCAGAGTTGATTGAATACTCAGATTTTCTTTGGAAGATCAGGTTCTGGTTGGAAAAGTCTCAGGGTAACTTCAATGAATTATGTCAGATATATCAATGTAATCTGAAAGACTTAAATTCAAAGTAAGTTAATAAAATGTCTGAATTTCAGTTTTAGTAAATTTCTTATAGGTTGAATACTCAGATTCTCTTTTTCTCCCCCTTTTTGTCATAATCAAAAAGATTTTCAAAGACAGAAAGATACAGAAGAAAAGAAGCATATAGAAGCAAACACATCAACATGCAATTAAACATTCCAAAGTTCACAGTCAAACAGGCAGAAGCCAAAACGCATAACACAACAAAAAGTAAACAGCAAAAGCAGTTCATGTGCAAAAACGACAAATAAAACTAAGTCTGGCGAGAGGCAATAAGGGTCAGAAGCTCTGTCATCTTGGCAGCTGACTCTTCTTGCTTAGACATCCAGGTCTTGATCTCATCAGTTGTCTTCTCTTGCTTGATCATCCAATCCTTTATGTCCTTCACATCATTCACAAGCTCTGTGACCACAGATGAAGAGGGAGCAGATGCAGTAGCAGCAGGGTTCCCTTCAGATTGGTTTTCTTCAAAAGCTTGTTCAACCATTTCAGATTCAGGAACTTCTGGAGGAGCAGCTTCCAAAAATAACACAGGAGGAGGAGGAGGCATGTTCATCAGAGTTACCTTGATTAATTCTGCAAACTTAGTCTTAGCAAGCTTAGAGCATTTAGCTCTCACTTTTAAGGCAGCTTTGTTGAACATCTAGATGAAACGCTTCCAAGCATCATTTGAAACAGTAGGATCCAAACTAGACAAGCACACATCCTTGACACGAGTATATTCAGAATATATCTCCTTTTTGAAAATTTCAAACATAGCATTAACACATGATCCTAGATCTGACTGTTCAGACTGTTCAGAGGGATTAGGATTAGGAGTGTTAATAGGAGTAGGTTCATATGGTGTAGGTTCAGATGGTTGTGGTTGAGGTGATGTTGGTTGAGATGTTTGGATGTCAGATTGAGGGAGTTCAGATGGTTGAGGAATGGTTTGTGTTTCAGATGGATTGGTTTCAGATGGTTGAGGAATGATTTGGGTTCCAGATGTTTGAGTTTCAGATGGTTGAATTTCAGATGGATGAGGTTGAGGTGGAGAGTTTGGTGGAGTATGAAACATGGAAATGTTAAGATGTTCCTTCATAACACTTTCAGAACGAGCTTGTTTGAGTGACTCTGATTCAAAATCAGATGAATCAGATGAATCAGAGGATTCATCTGAGTGAACAGATGTTGAAGAAATTATAATTGATTGATTGAGGGGTTCTATATCCAAAATATTGTCAGAAAGATTTGGATCTTCTGAAGGAATTGGTTGTTCAGAGTGTTCAGTTTGAACAGTCTCTGGTTGGTTTGGTTCTGAAATGATTGTTTCTGGTTGGAGAGTCTCTAATTGGGGATTCTCTGGTTGTGACATTGCTGGTTGTGGAATTTCTGTTTGAGGAATTTTCAGTTGAATTGTTTATGTTGGTGGAATTTCTGAATGAAGTGTTTGAGGTTGTGGTTCAGAGGGAATAGGTACAGAAGATGGTTGTGAATGTACTGGTTCAGATGGGGGTGGTTCAGATAAAGGATTTTCAGATTGTTTGGGTGTTGAAGTTCTTTGACTAAGGTTTGGAGAAAGTTGTGGTGATGAAAGGGGTGAATGAACAGCAGGTGTAGGATCAGATGTTAATACCTGATGAATAGTGTCTCTAACCTCTTCCAGAGTGGCTTCTCTAGAACTGATTCTGGCTTTCTTTCCTTCTTTCTTCTTCTTCCTTGGAACTTCAGATACTTTCTTTTCTTCTGAACCGATCATTCTTCAGCTTTCCTCTTGCTACGCCTTTCCTTCATCAGATTGGGCAATTCTTCTCCTGGTTTCTGAACAAGATTAGCAGGTAGATGAATTCCTTCCTTTAGACATTATGCAATGTAAATCCAGACAAATTCCTTTGGTTCATCTGCACTGAACATTGGAAAGTCTTCCAAGGGTATCCTTCTGCCTTGGACCTCATCAGAGTTTATCTTCCTTAGTTTTCCATTCAATTCTGAAATGATTTTCATCCTTTTCAGATTGAGTCCATTTATCTCAGATCAAATGATGTAAGACAAATCTTCTGTTATCTTTGCATCTGTCAGATGCTTTACCAGCTTGTTTTCAACAAGGATGTCTGAAATCAGTCTTCCCAGAGGTATCCAAGTTCTAACTTTCCCAGCTTTAGCTCTGACCTCTTCTCTAGTCTCTTTGACATGAGTCAGAAGATGACTGAAGATTAGATAGGGCAGATCCACCTTAACATTCTGGCTGATGCAGTACATGAAATACAGATGTTCTGAACTCACATAGTCTGGTGAGTTGGATGACTTTCTGTGAAAAATTGTACTCATAAATATCTTTGCCCAGATCCTATAGATAGGTTTCAGATCTTTAACCTTACTCGTTGGTGTTCCATCTACAGTGATTTCTTCATAAACCTTAGCCATATCAATACGTGAAGAAGCAAGGTTTGAAACTCCATCAGATTCGGTATAACTGGACAGTTGCCTGATCAGTTTCTCAGTAATCACTATCTCCATCCCAAGAACAGATGAGTGAATAAACTTAGGACCAGCGCTAGCGTGAATCCAGAATTCCTTTACAAGAGTTGGGTACACAGGACCCATCAATCTCTCAAAGTATTTCTCCCAGCCTTGAGCTTTAATGGCAGGTTTTAGGTCAAACCCATTTTCCTTTAATGATTCAAGATCAACGAAGCTCTCACACAAAACTTCAAGATCTGCTACAGGAGTAAATAGGGTGCGTTCTGGTTTCTTGTACATTATAGTTTTGTTGGATTTTTCAGCAGTGTTTGATGTAGAAGCCATTGATGAAGCAGAAGATCTTGATTTGGGTTTAGGGTTTTGGTAGAGGTTGAAGAGAGAACAAAAACGCATGAGTGTAGTGAATGTGAAAAGTGTGAAAATAGTGTGATAGGTGGTATTTATAGAGAACCAAAAATTCAAGCATTGGGCACAACAAAAGACACATACGCACGTTTGTACAACATTTAATGAAAGTAATCATGTCACATTAAAATTATGACAGCTGGGGGGAAACCAAGAAAAAATGAGATTTTCAAAGCAATACCTCAAATGTCAATTCAGTTGAGCACTCCATCGTTTCAGATACTGAGTGACACGTGTTTGCTTTGTATGTGCATCTGATGTCTCTCAAGAAATGAAACGTTTCCAACTTTCAGATCTTCTGAGTTTGTTAGTTCAGAGTTTCACACAAATAAATTAAATAAAGATAAATGAACAATTAGACAGATGAAATACTTCAAATCATTAAACATTTTGCATCTGAGAAGTTGCCTCTGATAAATATTACTCTGGACAAAAATCCATACAAATATTTTTCAGAATGAACTTAAATCTATCTTCAGGAAGGGGTTTTGTGAAAATATCAGCCCATTGATGATCTGTATCAACAAAGGCTAGATTGATTACACCCTTCTGAACATAGTCTCTGATGAAGTGATGTTTAATTTCTATATGTTTAGCCTTAGAATGCAAGATTGGATTTTTTGACAAACATATAGCAGAAGTATTATCACAGAAGATAGAAAGATTACTCTCATAGATCTGATAATCTTCTAATTGACTCTTCATCCAGAGCATCTGCGTACAACATCCAGCAGCAGTAATGTATTCTGCCTCTGTAGTTGATAGTGCAATAGTGGATTACTTCTTGTTGTACCATGAGATTGGATGACTTCCAAGAAACTGACAGCTTCCAGAAGTGCTTTTACATTCAACTCTATCTCCAGCATAATCAGCATCACAGAATCCAACTAATGAAAATTCATCAGATCTTCTGTAACACAGACCCATGTTAGTAGTACCTTTCAGATACCTTAGAATCCTCTTAACAGCTGTTAAGTGTGATTCTCTAGGATCTGATTGGAATCTTGCACATAAGCAGACACTAAACAAAATATCTGGTCTAGAAGCAGTCAAGTATAGAAGAGATCATATCATACCTCTGTAGAGTTTCTGATCTACCTTCTTACTTACCTCTTCCTTACCTAGAGTGCTTGTAGGGTGCATTGGAGTCTTTTCCATTTTACTATCAACCATGTTGAACTTCTTCAGAAGCTCTTTAACATATTTGGTTTGATGTATGTAGGTGCACTCTGGAGTCTGGTTGACTTGGATTCCCAAAAAGAATCTCAATTCTCCCATCATGCTCATTTCAAACTCTTCCTGCATACATTTAGAAAACTCCTTTCCAAGCATAATATTTGTTGATCCAAAAATAATATCATCTACATAAATTTGACAAATCAACAAATCTTTCTTAACAGTTTTACAGAATAAAGTTGTATCCACTTTTCCTCTGATAAAATTTTTCTTCAGAAGGAAGTTGCTCAACCTCTCATACCAAGCTCTGGGAGCTTGTTTTAATCCATAAAGAGATTTCTTTAGTTTAAAAACATGATCTAGAAAGTTTTCACTTTCAAAACCAGGAGGTTGGTGGACATATACTTCCTCTTCTATAATACCATTAAGAAAGGCACTTTTAACATCCATCTGATACAGAGTGATGTTATTCTGTGCAGCAAATGAAATAAGAAGACGTATAGACTCTAACCTTGCCACTGGAGCATATGTCTCAGTGTAATCAATACCTTCTTGTTGACTGTATCCTTGAGCAACCAGCCTTGCCTTATTCCTTTCAACTTCTCCCTTTTCATTCAACTTATTCTTGAAGACCCATTTTGTTCCAATAACATTGAATCCTTTAGGTCTAGGAACCAGATCCCAAACTTCATTTCTGGTGAATTGATTTAGCTCTTCTTGCATGGCAATAATCCATTCATTATCTTTCAGAGCCTCATCCACAGATGTTGGTTCAATTATTGACACTAAGCCAAACAATGAAGATTCAGATGTTCTGAGATAGGATCTTGTCCTGATTGGATCATCTTTCTTTCCAATAATCACATCTTCTGGGTGAGATGCCTTTATTCTGGAAGAAGATCCTCTGACATTTGATCTTTCAGAAATGTGTAAGTTGTCCAATTGAGAAGATAGGTGAATAGCATCTGGAGTTGCTTCAGATTCCTTTTCTTTAGCCTTTTCTGCCTCTAATCCTTCAGAGTCTGTGAGAATCACTTCTCTATCTGCAGAATTCTCAAACTGCTTTGGCTTTTCAGAGCCAAGCTTATCATCAAATCTTACATGAATAGATTCTTCCACAATCTGTGTTTCAGTATTGAATATTCTGTAGCCTTTGGAGCGTTCAGAATAACCAAGCATGACACACTTCTGTGCTTTGGAATCAAACTTGTTAAGATTTTCTTTAGTGTTAAGTATATAACAAGTACATCCAAAAGGATGAAAATATGAAATGTTAGGCTTTCTGTTCTTCCACAGTTCATATGGAGTCTTTTTCAGAAGAGGTCTTACAGACACTCTGTTCTGAATATAACACGCTGTGTTGATTGCTTCTGCCCAAAAGTGTTTTGCCAGATTTGTCTCATTGATCATGGTTCTGGCCATTTCTTGCAGAGTCCTGTTTTTCCTCTCTACAACCCCATTTTGTTGTGGAGTTCTAGGACAGGAAAAATCATGAGCAATGCCATTTTCAGAAAAAATATTTTTCAAAATATTTATTTTCAAATTCACCCCCATGATCACTTCTGACTTTTATAATTTTGAAATCTTTTTCAATCTGGACTTGCTTGCAGAAGTCAAAGAACACAGAATGTGACTCGTCCTTGTGTTTTAAGAACTTTACCCATGTCCATCTACTATAGTCATCAACAATGACTAATCCATACTTCTTGCCTCTGATGGATGCAGTTTCCACTGGTCCAAACAGATCAATATGAAGTAGTTCTAGTGGTTTGGAAGTAGAAACAACATTTTTTGATTTAAAAGATGTTTTTGAAAACTTCCCCTTTTGGCATGCTTCACAAAGAGCATCTGAAGTGAACTTCAGATTAGGGATTCCTCTGAAAAGATTAAGTTTATTAATCTGAGATATACGTCTCATATTAATATGGCCCAATCTTCTGTGCCAGACCCATTGCTCTTCATTAACAGACAAGAGGCATTTAACATTTTGAACTTTAAGTTCTGAAAGATTTATTTTATAAATGTTGTTTTTCCTCTTACCACTAAATAGGATAGAGCCATCCTTTTGACATATAGCTTTACAACATTTTTGATTAAAGGTAATATCATAACCATTGTCACTTAATTGACTTATGGACAATAAGTTATGTTTTAGACCTTCAACAAGTAAAACATTAGTTATAGAGGGAAGTTTACAATTTCCAATAGTGCCAGATCCAATGATCTTGCCTTTATGGTTCCCTCCAAACTTCACGTCACCTCCAGATCTAAGTTCCAGGCTTTGGAACATAGACCTTTCTCCTGTCATGTGTCGTGAGCATCCAGAGTCCAGGTACCATGACTGGCGTCCGGATCTTGCTGCTAAGAACATCTGCAACAGGAATTATTTTGTTTTTAGGTACCCAGATCTTCTTGGGTCCTTTGGGGTTAGTTGGTTTGTAGGTTTGTCTAAACTTCTGTTTTTCAACATAATGTTTATTCTGACTTGCCTTGGGTTTAAACACATAAGTATTTTTCTCAGAGCTCGTGTGTTTAATATCATTTAAGTGACCAAATTTAAATTGAGAATACATAGGTGTCTTCTTGATGAAAAGTTTGTCAACAGCTTTTGGATTACTTCCAGATGAAGATTCATATCCAATACCTCTTCTGTTGTTCCCACTAACACCATAGATCATAGAAGCCATCTTGCTTCTGTGTATGCTCTTAGTAAGGAATCTCTGAAAGCTAGAGTCATATTTTTCTAAAATTTTTTCACATGACTTAGTCTCAGATTCAGATTCTTGTTGAGTTATTTCAAAGTCATTTTTGATTTTCAGATTAATTTCTTTTTGCTCAACAAGTTCTGTCTTCAGAAGATCAATCTCAGATTCAAGATTGCTTTTCAGCTTCTTGTATTTGAGTTTGATATTGTTATAACTTTTAAGAACTTCTGTTAAAACTTTTATAAGTTCTTCTTTGGTAAGTTTAGCCATTACCTCTTCAGCGTCATCATTTGATTCAGAATCTGATTCATATCCTGAGGTTCCTTCCTCTTGATCTTCTGTGCTGGCCATCAGTGCAACATTAGCACATTCTTCTTCTGATTCAGAAGATGATTCAGAATCATCTGAGTCATCCCATGTTGCCATCAGAACCTTCTTCTTTTTGTCAACCTTCTTCTTAGGTTTTTCTCTTTGAAGTTTGGGGCAGTCATTCTTATAATGCCCAGGTTCTTTGCACTCATAGCATACAACTTCTTTCTTGCCAGATCTTCTGTGCCCAGAAGATTCCTTTCTATGATCATATTTTCTGAAGTTGTTGAACTTCTTTCCCTTGTGCTTCCAGAGCCTGTTGATCCTTCTGGATAGCATTGATAATTCATCTTTTTCTTCAGAAGAAGATCCTTCAGAGCTTTCTTCAATAACCTGCAAAGCTTTAGCAGATTTATTAGATTTTAAAGCAACAGATTTACCTTTTTCTTTCTTCTGAGGTTCATCTTCCTCAAGCTCAATTTCATGGCTCCTCAGTGAGCTGATGAGTTCTTCTAAAGAGATCTTGTTCAGATCTTTAGCCATCTTCAAGGCAGTCACCATTGGTCTCCATCTGGTAGGTAGACTTCTGATGATTTTCTTTACATGATCTGATGTAGAGTATCCCTTATCTAGAACCTTTAGACCAGCAGTAAGGATCTGGAATCTAGAAAACATAGTTTCATATTTTCATATTCTTCCATTTTGAATGCTTCATACTTCTGTATAAGCGCCAGAGCCTTGGTCTCCTTCACTTGAGAATTTCCTTCATGAGTCATTTTAAGTGACTCAAACATTCCATGAGCTGTTTCTCTGTTAGTAATCTTTTCATACTCAGTATGAGAGATTGCATTAAGCAATATTGTCCTAGCCTTATGGTGATTTTTAAAATCCTTCTTCTGGACTTCTGTCATTGATTTTCTGTCAACTTTCTTGCCATCCTCATTAGTAGGATGTTCATAGCCATCAATAACCAAGTCCCATAAATCAGCATCATACCCCAGGAAGAAACTTTCTATCCTGTCCTTCCAGTAATCAAATTTTTCTCCATCAAACATGGGAGGCTTTGTGCTGATTCTACCCCCTTCATATTTGTTGCAACTGGCTGTATTGGATGTAGAAACGTCACCCATAATGACAATCAAATATATACCAAAGTAACTTTTCTCACTGGATCTTTACTGACACGGTTAAGTGATAGCACACGCAGAACCGGAGCTCTGATGCCAACTGAAGGTGAGAAAATTACTTAGAAGGGGGGGTTGAATAAGTAAGACAAATAATCAGAGATTTAAACACAGTTATTTTTATCCTGGTTCGTTGAAACTCAACTACTCCAGTCCACCCTCTCAAGAGTGATTTGCCTTTCTCAGTCAAGGACTTAATCCACTATTTAATCAAACAGATTACAACAGTAACACCTAAGAACAACTGTTCTTAGTCTTCTCAAGAGCTACTGATCCCAACTGGATCCTCTTAAGGAAAACCTTTTACAAACAATGTAAAACTATTACAAGAGTAAGAATGCTTCTAATAAGCTGTTATCACAACTGTGATATTTCTCTTAAGTTAAGAACAATGTTATAGCAAAATAAAATTATAAGAGCTTTGAGAGTTTTGCTTTGATGAGTGATTTTTGCAAGTAGTTCGATACTGAAGAAGATGGAGTGGACTTCTTTATATAGGCACTTAGATCCATGAAGTCTTCTCAACGTTGAAGGCTGTGCTGAAAAGCCTGGAGCCTTTTGTCTTTACATTGGAGGCTGTGCTGAAAAAGCCTGATGCCTTTTGTCTTCACTTTGCAGAAACTTTCCTTAGAATGGAATGCACAGATAAAACCTTTTTGTCTGTGTTCTTGTGTCTAGCACAAAAGAGGAAAGAGTTGTTGAGATATGCCAACGTACATATTTAAATCTTCTTCACTAAATAAGTTCAGCTTTCAACATTAGAGTTTGAATCTTCAGAATCTCCAGAGTAGAGATCTTTTGGATCTTCAGAGTCTTGGATGTTCTTCAGATTATGCTAAATCAGAGTATGTGCAGCTAGTGTGCTTGAGCGTGTAAATCTATCAGAGCAGAGTCTTCTATATCAGATTCTCAATACTTAAGCAGCGCAGTGTATTCAGAGTCTTCTGATGACTAAGCTTCTGATCTCTCAGAGTCTTCTATTCTTTAGAGGCTCCTGCTTCAGAATCTTCAGTAGACATCATTCAGATTCTTCTAAGAGCAGCGTTCAGATCTTCATTTAAGATGCTCTTGAACCTTTGAAGCCTTTCATAATATCATTGTTCAGATCCAAATTTGCTCCTTTAAGAATATTTTCTTTAGTACCTGTAGCAAACAGTCTAGAACAAATTTAGAGTATATAATTCTTGAATACAAAATTCATAAGTGTTATCATCAAAACATAGAGATATAACTAAGAAACAATATGTGTTCTTACATAATTTACATCCACATGATCAAGGCAATGTCTCAGCAGTTGGTTCGAATCAAATTCAAGTGCAATTCGCGCCAGTTTCACGTATGCATGAGCTTGAATTTCCAAATTGGACATTTTTGAATTACACTCCAATCAGCCACAATTGGGCCTCCAAACCATTCCAGATCCATCATATAAAAGCTTCAGATTAAATTGTAGCTCTCATTCATGCATTTTGGTGGAGAATTGAGGAGAACACAGTTGGAGAATTGAAGAGCAAAAGTGAAATTGTGAATCCAGATTGAAGCATTTTCAACTCAAATCAAAGCCAACATTCTCTTCCTTGAACTTCCTTGAGTGTTTCTGCACGTTTTTGCACAAGCTTAGCTGCATTAGAAGCTCCAACAGAGAGACTTCGTTAGGTATTCTTATTTTCCAAAATTCTCTCTCAATATGCATCAATTTCACTCCATTGTTGTTGCAAACTGAAGTCCTACGTGTGTAGGCAAATTCTGGATCATTATTTGTTGTGTTTGTGATGATTTCATTTATGTGCTCAAATCTTTGATTGCTCGATTCTCTCTATTTATGCTTGATCAATGAAATTGGATCGTGGATTTGTAATCTACACAACTTGGAGATCATTTTAGTGTTAAATTTTGTTCAATTTGGTGATGATTTGAGTTTGCAACTCCGGCCGTGTGACCGGAGAAGATGACCGAAGACTGTAGCTTTGTCATCTGGTTATCTTTTCGTTCTGCTTGCGTGACGTGCCATGTGTATGCGCTGAAACTTTGACTGAGTTGGATCAACGGTTGTAATGTGTTTGACTGGCCTGCGTGTGATGTTGGACTGCCACATCATTTAATAAAACGACGTGTTTTGCTTTAAACTGAGTTGGTTTGGTTTTGGGCTTCAGATGATTTTCACACCCCATTTTTGGTTGAGCCCAACCATTTACACGTTGAGGCTTGCTATTCACACCGTGCCTCTTTTTTATTTGTTTCTTTATTTTATTTGTTATGTTTTGTTTTAATTCATTTTAAAATACCTCCAATAATATTAAAATTCTACAAAAATACTTTTAGAACACCTTAGGGTGTTAATTAATTTTTGGAAATTTTTATTTTCATTTTTGGTTTATTTTTCAATTAAAAATGGAATTAATATTGGGAGGTGTTTTTAATTGAATTTTAATTGTTCTTTTGGTTTCATGCTTTGTTCTTGATCCAATCTTTTGATCCAATGAATGAGAATCATTCCTCATTTCAATAATGAGTTGAATGATTTTTTAGGACATTCTTGCCCCTGGTTTGACCTTTTTTGGTTTGACTTTGACTTCACTTTTGTTGACCCTCGACAACCCTCCTTCAAAGTGGAGCATCCTTATGAATCAAATTCTTTGATAATGCTTTGAAGTGACTTTGATTGTAATCTTTTGGCCTCTAGTTTCCAACTCTTTTATGTTCATTTGAAATTTTATTTGGTTATTTTTGAGCCTTTTTCCTATTTTTGAGGGAACTTGCAAGTCAAGTTACTTCTAAGGGAGGTTCATACAAGTACTTGACCTAGTTTGCTTGGGAAATGACTTCTATGGATCCCTTGAGCTCTCAATTATTATTTATTCATACTTATAACATGTTGAGGTATTTGAATGCTCATTTTTAGGTCATAAACTTGTTCATTTCTTGTTGAGATTTGCATTTCTTTTTAGGCTTTCCACTTGAAGTTCAAGTGTTGAATGTGCTTAAGACTTAGGTCTTTCTCCATGCCTATGCTTGCATTCTCTTTTGTGATTTTCTTTATTTGGTTTATTTACCTTCTCCTCTCATCTTTTCCTCTGTCCAATGACCTTTGATTCCCATTTGAGATGGTTTGGTCTCTCCTTAGGAGGTACTTGGACATGTCTTGAATGGTGATTCTTTGAGGACTTCTCTTGTGTGTTCTTGCATGATCATTGAGTTTGTTTATGGTTGAGTTGCCCATTTTATTTCCTTGTTGTCCTCACATTGCCTCCCATTCTCTCATTTGATCATGGCTTCTTCTCTTTCTTTTGGTTTGCCTTTGGGCCTTGTGGTTGATGACAAATGGTTGTAGGATTTATTCTCCCATTTCATCCCATTTTTGTGCACTTGTTTGCTCTCTTTTGTGTGCATTCTTTCTTTCTTCTTCTTTGCATCTCTCATATGCATGCTTGAGGTTGATATGTGCTTGTGGAGGCTACTTCCCCACACTTTTTTCCTCCCTCACTTTCATTCTTTGTGCATTACATGTTTGCATACTTGCATTGTCTTATGCTTTCTTCTTCTCCTTCTTCTGTTTGCCTTTGCCATGTTCCCTTAGGACCTCTAATATTCCTTGTTCAAGGTTGATTGTGATAGAAATTAGGATTGAATCCATGCATGATAACATTAGGTAGCATTCCCCTTTATCCCAATCACAGGTGCACTTTGTATGATAACTTTAGGTTGAGTCTTAGTCTCCCTTTAGATTGTCTCTCTCTTCTCATCTTCAAACTTTCTCAAAACATCTAATAAAGGTTAAGGATTGTTGTACGTTACGAGCCTTAAGCACTTAGGAAATGGTGATTGGGGGGCATCCTCTCAATCATCTACAGTGTTTAGCGTATGTCCTTTGGACGATATGTGACGCATTCGCTCCTAGGTCATAGTCTTTAGTGCAACATGAATTACAAACAATAATTAATGCACTTCTTCCCCTAAAAAACACAACAAAAAAAACTTCAAATCATTTTATCCTTTGGGATCTTAATTTGGAAAACCTTTTTCATAAGGAGAGTTTTGTTAACTCTTGGTTCAACCGCAAACAGGTAACGCCTAAGTCTCCAATGGTCGAGCTGCATACACCTAACTGCTAGAACTAAGTTTTAACCGTACTCGGGCCTAAAACATTTTGAACCAACCGGTGTTCTTGTTAACCCCAACTATACTTGATCTGATTTCTCGTACCAGACGAGAATATATAGGCACAAGACGGCGATGTCTTGGCGAGCAACATTCCCCACCTTTCACCCGTAGTTAGCCGAACTACGTTGACTCTGACTTTCCCATTGCACGAGGGAATACGTAGGCATAGAGCGGCGATGCTCTATTGAGTCTCTTTTCTTTCCTTTTGTGTCTGAGTCGTAGCTTAGATAGTGAACACCCTTTTGGATAGACAATAAAGCGTGGATCCCGTCGAGTACGACGGACGTGAGGGGTGCTAACACCTTCCCATTGCGTAACCGACTATTGAACCCGAGATATGGTTGCAATGACCTGTCTTCTCCCTTTTCGTTAGGTTTTCTCTAATTATTTCCTTTTCCTCTTTTGGGATAAATAACAAACGGTGGCGAATCTTTTGTCCTTGTCGGCCTCTCTTTGCAACAATGCGACACTATTCCAGCAGTTGTTATTCCTCCAGGCGGAGGTA
This sequence comes from Lathyrus sativus, assembly GCA_963859935.3. Lineage (NCBI taxonomy): Eukaryota > Viridiplantae > Streptophyta > Magnoliopsida > Fabales > Fabaceae > Lathyrus > Lathyrus sativus. The sequence continues at coordinate 48,479,291 of OZ012739.1, forward strand.
ATCAACCCGGAGCTCATATTCCAGGTGCAGCGGGCACTGTACATGGTAATGTGGGTCCTTAGTGGGAGGAGGACGAACAAGATGATGTCTTTTCTATGGGAGATATGGGCGTAGGCCTGCAGTTTGATGCGGACAAAAGGTTTAGAATGATAGAGGAGAAGATGAAGAGTCTGGAGAATCAGAATTCTTTTGGTCTCGATATGTCTAACTTGAGGATTATTTTAGGTTTGAAGATTCCGCCGAAGTTCAAAATGCCTGACTTTGACAAGTACAAAGGGACGACCTGTCCCAGAGTACACCTCTGATCCTACTACAGGAAGATGTCTACATATTCTGATGATGAAAAGTTGTTAATGCACTTCTTCCAAGACAGTTTGTCTGGACCATCTTTGGAATGGTACATGGGCCTTGAGGGCACCAACATCAGAAGCTGGAGAGACCTTGGGGAGGCATTTCTCTGTCACTATCACTAAAATAGTGATTTGGCGCCTAATAGAGTCCAACTTCATAATCTTTCTCAAAGGAGCAATGAGGGGTTCAAAGAATACGTACAAAGGTGGCGTGAGCTAGCTCCGAGAGTTCAACCTCCAATGGTCGAGAGAGAACTCATTGATATGTTTCTGGCAACAATGCCAGGGATATATTATGAAAAGCTTATTGGAAACATGCCAGGCAGTTTCTCAGATCTGATTATTACTAATGAGCGAGTTGAGAATGGTATTAAACTGGGAAAAATTCAAGCAGGAGAAGGGTCCACATCTGGTGGAGGGAGAAAGGTTTTTGGTAATAACAAGAAAAGGGAAGGTGAAACGAATGTAGTGTCAGGGTATAGAAACAAGAACAGGAGTAGGGCTCCACGCCAACAACAATATCAGCAACAACCACAGGTTGCAAGTATCACTATTCCAGCAGCACCTCAACAACAACCTCAACAACAGCAACAACAGAACTATGCACCATGAAGGTTTCAAGACCGTGGAAGAACAATGAATAGACAGTTTGATGCTCCACCTATGCCATATTCACAACTTTTACAGCATTTTCTTCAGCTTCAACTGATTCAGAAGAGAACATTGGCACCTCTGACTAGCGCGCCACCTCCAGGTTATGATGCAAACGCCAGATGTGACTTCCATTCAGGCGCTCTAGGTCACAATATCGATAATTGCAAGGCTTTCAAGCATAAGGTGCAAGACCTTACTGATAGCAAGGCAATTAACTTCACTAATTATGCACCTAATGTTGTTCAGAACCCGATGCCCAATCATAGAGCGGCTGGTGTCAATGCTATTATTGAAGAGGAAGAGCTGAATTTGGTAATGGATGCAGCCGAATTGAAGACGCCATTGAGCTTTGTTAAAAGTAGGTTGTTGAAATGCGGAATTTTTCCAGGCTGTGGGGAAAATTATGAAGGGTGTGCAGTGCATCCCTGTTGCACCCCAAAATTTGACCAACATTTATTTACCAAGCTTGTGTTCACTAGCATGATCATCTGCTTCTCATTGATATGGGTGCAGTAGATCAAGAGGTATGATTTACCCAGCAAGAGTTGTATGAGACTATGAAGCTAGCCAACAGGTTTATTCAAGTGTTCAAAGGTTGATATCTTTGTCAGAGAACTCAAGAGATCCTCAGAGAGATTGGTTGAAACCAAGGTTGTGTGTCTCATAACTTGAGAGTTGTGGGAGCTCCTCAGATGATTCTGAGACTATGAGGATGAACTTGAAGCTTTGAGAAAGCTTATGAGATGTCTTAAAAGCCATCATGAAGCCTAGAGAGGTCATTGTACAAGAATTCAGAAGACTCAGCCATGGGTGGTGGAATTAGGGTTTGATTGGGTCAACCCTAGGTCAACTGATGATTTGGAGAGGGTTGAGACCTAATCCAAGAGCCATGTGATCATGAAATGATGCATTGAGATGCTATAAGGATGATTCCTAGACCAACTCATCATGGTTGAGGAGTTTGAGAAGTTTTAAGCTAGGGTTTCTAAGGCTTAATAGTGTAAAATCCCCTAGTTTGATCCCTATCTTCAAGGCAGTTTAGCTCAAGATGTGATTGTCATCTCAACTTCCCCACAACATCAATGTTTTAGATCTTGCTCTTAGATTTAATTTGAGTACTAGAAGTCCTTGATAGGATTTATAGAGCTCAAGTTATGACCTTGACAAGTTACAGGTCATCTGAGGTATGTGAATTTGGGTCCTTGAAAGTCACCCAACTTGCATCCAACTTTTGCCCTAGTAGGATTATTCCTATGAACTCTTGGTCAACACGAATGTTGTAGAGAATCTTCTTAGATTTCTAGAGAGTACTAGAATTCCTTGATAGGATTTGTAGAACTCAACTTATGGCTTTGACAAGTCAAGGGCATTTTGGTCATTTGGAGATTATAGGTCATTTCAAGCATAAGGCCATATCTCCTATTTCCAAGCTTCAAATGGAAAAATCTTCAACATCAAACTTGCTTAGAATGATGTTTTAAGGCTAGTAAGGAGGTCATGAGGTGTTGAAAAGGCTTGTATCAAAAAGTGATAAAAATGACCTAAAATGGAGGCATAAGTTAAATAAGTTGAAATTGGAAATTGGAAATCCCAAGTTAAACATCCAAACCATGTCATATAATAGGTCATTTTGACTCTAAAAGACATTCTAAAAACAATGGTTCAGCCAAAATTTTGATTTGAGGCATAGATCATGGGGCTGCTTTGGAAATGGCTTGCTTGCATCTTAAGGCACAAATGCAAAACATGAGAAAACTCAATGAACAAGTTAGTTATGCATCTCAACCCATCATATATCTCATATGGGGAGAATTTCAAGTCAGAATTGGTGGTTACAAGGGCTATGGCATGAGATAGCACATGAGGAGAAGTGAATTCATAATATCATGACATGAGATTTCCAATTTTTCATGGGAAGGTTCTAGATGGTTCTAGATGATTCTAAACCACTCTATATAACCTATAGAACTTGCTCAGATGCAAGGTTGGTGTAAGATTTGAGAGAAGAGAGAGTTGGCCATTTCACTTGCCTCCATTGCAAGTTGAAAGTGAATTCCATATTCTGAACCATTTCCATTCATTCTTTCCATCTAAACACACTCCATTGATGATAGTGAAGCTATGCAGATCAATTTGAGAGCAAAACCATGGTGATTTGAGAAGTTGGCAATTGGATTTTCAAGGTTGTAAGTCAGAATCGAATTCTGAGATTCGAGCACTCTCCCTCAAATCTTTTGCAAACAGTAGCAAGATCATCATTCAAGGAAGGTTTCTGAAGAATTACAAGGCTTGAAGTGAAGGTTTTCACCATCTGTTGATCAAGAAATACCAGGTTTGCAAAACTCACTCTACACCCTGATTTATGCATCTTTAGGTAGAATTGTTAGGTTAGAACTGTTAGAGACCAATAGGAGATGGATTTTGGAGAGTTAGGGATCAATTGATGAAGATTGAGTTATGGACACCATTTCTTTGATGATCAAGAACTCGTGATATAGTGAGATATAATACATGTGTGATAGCTTATTTTAACCAGTGGAGTGTGGTGATCATTTTAGTACCAAGAAATCCAAGAATTGTTGAAGTTGAGGATTGACCATAATGTCAATCTTGAATCGTGTTTCATGTTGGAGGAGGTTTCAGTGTAATCTAGGGTTATGGTTGTATTCAGCATGAAAAATGGAGCATGTTAGTGTGTCGAATTGTTAATTTTGAGCAAGAAATGAGAAAGCACGAATGGGGGGAAGTTTGTGTATGGAGCTCTGCTTCCATGGAGAAGTTGCTGCAAACCCTAGCTGGAGGTAGAAGACACATGCGTGGCCATTGGATCGTGAGAGGACCATTGACTGAGACTAAGATCTGACGGACAGGATTTAATTCAATTTGAAGAGGGAAACTCTGACCAGCATGAAACGCTCCGTTTCATTAAACGGAGAAACTGGGCCTGAATGCTTTGTTCGCTACCCACACCCCCAATCCTGGCCCATTGTGAAAATGAACTGTTTTCTCTTACTTTCTGCACCGCTTCTTTTTCTTTTTCTCTTCATTTTATTAATGGTTTTTCTGATTAGTTTTGGGCCTAGCACGCATGACTAACTGCACCCCCATTTTTAGCCCATTGAGGAATTGAACTATCTGGCATTGCTATCTGCACCCAAGTTTTATACTTTTCATTTCTTTTTCTCCATTTTGTGTTAATCTTTGAAAAATCATAATAAATAGGAAATTAATGATTTTTGCGTGGGGATGCTTTCTCCCACTTCATATTCATGTCTAGAAAATTATCAAATAAAAATATTTGCATTTCATGCATTTTTAATATTTTTTGTGTATTTTCCATTTTAATAGCTTTTTAATTCTTTTATGTTGATACATGAATTTGTAGAATTTTGTTTAGCTAGTTCCCTTCATATTTTTAGGCCATTCTTTTTAGGATAGTTAGATTAGGACTTTAGCTCCCCCCTGGATTTATTCCATAATTTTGTGATGAATTTTAGAATAGTTTTGCTTAGATGATTTTAGGTTGTGTAGAATTAGGTCAATCCTTAACATAGGTCCACAATAACACTAGAATTTTGGGTTTCTAGGTCAAGATAGACATTGGGGCATACAAGGGTATTAAGGATAGGTATGTAGGATCCCTTAGAAATTATATTAGGTTTTAGTATAGTAGTATACTACTTTTCAATGATTTTTGTAGTTGGTGATGGTTTGTGTTGCCCTTGTGGGCTTGTATTTTTGTTTGCTTTGCTTTGTGGGATTGGAGAGCTTGGTATTGCTTTGAGAAGCATTGAGGAGCATAGTAGAAGACTTGAAGATGGATTGAGGAGCTTGAGAGCTTGATCTTGTTTGTTTTGTTGATTGTTTTAGGGTTAGGGGTTAGGAAGAGTTTAGACTTAGTTAACTTCTTTCTTAAGCATGGATGGTATCTTTCACCTCCATTCCTCCCTATGATTCAAAGTCCTTCCATGGTATACACCTCTCTCCTTTGGAGGGATAAGTGATTGTACCTAAGAAGTAGAACTTTTGAGGGAACCATTCATTTGATGTTGAACCCTTATAGGTCACCTTTGGTGGTCAATAAGCAGTTTAACACCCCAGCTTATCCAGTTAAGAGATTTCCTCTTGTTTGATTATCTTGAGAGATGCTGAGATTGAGTGTGAAGATGAAGACCTCATTTAAGAGTATGGAAGAGGATGAATCCTTGAACATTGCCATTCCAGCTGAAGCTTGAAAAGCAACAAGAGCAAGTTGACACTTGAAGACCCCTGAAGATGAAGTAAAGACTGAAGGATGAAGTTGATACTTCTAAGTGATTGAAGATTATTCTGAAGAGATGAAACTTGAAGAACAAAGGAAGTTGATACTTACTTTGATACCTGGAGACCCTGAAGGGACCAAGTTGATACTTATGGTTAATAGTGAAGCCTGAAGGTGGAACTGATCAAGAAGCTGAAGCTTAAAAGAGAAGATAAGTTGAAACTTATGTTGAAGGGTTGAAACCTGGAAAAGCAAATTGATATTGGTCAAGAGTGATAGAAGTCTGAAGACTGAATTGCTGTTGGAGGAGCTGAAGCTTGGAGTTGAGAGAGGAGTTGATCTGCTTTCTTTTCTTTTTCTTTTCTGTATTGACATGTTTTGTTTGACTTGCTTGATGCATTAGGATAAGTCCATATCTATAATAGGTAGAATCTAGGAGCATGATTGCACTAGAGGTTGAGTTGCTCCCTCTGCTTGTATTGTTACTGTGTGGCTTTGCTTGCGGGTATTCGGTAGAGCCCAGCTCCCTTGCCCATGTGGTTTATGTTGCTTGATAGCATGTTTTATTTTATTTCTTCTGTATGATTGCAGTTTACGGTATATTGCTTGATAGCATGTTTTACTTTTCAGTATGATTACTGTTATCCATTCTGGCTTGAGGTTGAGATGAGCTTGTGGCTGAAGCCCCACACACATTTCCTCCTTCACTTGCATTGCATACATTTTACTGTTAAGCTGATGCTTTGTCTGTTTTGGTGTATCATTGACATGATCCCTTAGGACTCTCATTTCCTTTGATAAGGAATTGATGATAGAACTTTAGGTTGAAACCTATGCATGACAACTTCTAGGAGTTCCCTGTTCAAACCTCAACCATAGGATGAATCCTTGGCATGACAACAGTAGGACTTGATAGTCTCCCTCCTAGTTGGGCCTGTTCTCTTCTCACCTCAAAACAGTTTAAGATACAGTAATCATGAATGATTTCTTTCGTACGTTACGAGCCTTAAGCTATCTGAGAAAGGATTGTGGGAGAGTTTCTTTTCCACGGTCTGGATGTTTAGTATGGTACCCTTTGGGTGACATGCGACGCATTCACTCTCAGGTCATAGTCTCTAGTGTGATTGAAATTGCAAACACAATAAAAAACACTTCTTTCGTAAAAGACAGGAAATAAACCGTAGTTTCCCGAACTACGTAAGCTCTGATCTCTCATACCTGTTGAGAGTACGTAGGCACAATACTGATGTATTGGCGAGCTACCTTCCCCCATAACCCGTCGTAGGTCGAACTACGTTGACTCTAATTTCTCGTTCTCTGATGAGAATACGTAGGCATAAAGTGCGACGCTTTGCTGAGTCATTTTATTTTCTGTTTAAACCCGCCCTGATAGGTAGATAGATAAAACCAACCCGTCCAGTAATCACAACAAGCGTGGATCCCGTCGAGTACGACGGACGTGAGGGGTGTTAATACCTTCCCCTTGCGTAACCGACTCCCGAACCCAGACAACGGTTGCGACGACCTTGTCTTACCCTTTTTCGTTAGGTTTTTCCGATCGTTTCCTTTCCCGCTCCGAGGGATAAATAACGAAAGGTGGCAACTCTTCTGTTGTGCCGGCACCTTATTTTCGCGCAAGCGACAGCTGGAGACTCTGCTGGGGACTCCAACGGTTCCCTACGCGAGTCAATCCTAACGCTTGTATGTTTACTTGTGGGGTTGCGTTTATTTATCGCATTTTACTTCTCGCACTTTATTTCCCGCATTTTATTTCCAGTATAATATGATTATCTGTGTTGTTGTGGGAAGGGCATTCTGATGAGTGAGAAGCCAGACCCAGGCTTGAGTGCACCATAGAATTAGTTGTGGAAATTAGTGGGCGCGTGCTTGCTTTGCAGGCACTAGTGTCTCATGAAATCCACGCTCAGACGAGGTTCTCCCGGTTGGCTTCTCTTTCAACCCTTTGGGTTGAGACGGTTGCTGGTTTGGTGGATTGTCGACTCTGGGGACCGATCATTTGTGATTCAGCCGAGTGAGACCGCTTCATGAGCTGGTGATGCCACACCTTCTGGGTATCGTATCACCCCTCTTGAATGTCTGTGACGCTGATGAACGCATAGGATGCCGAACTTGAGTCAGTTTAGGTCCATACCTGTAAGCAGGGTTGGGTTTATTGCAGGAAACCTTGACCTTCAAACTACCTGGTTTTCTTGACAGTGAATCGGTTTTGTTGGTACCGGGGTTTCTCAGTTGCAGATTTGTCTGTTCTTGATAGAGCAGGTTTTGATCAGAGGATCTTATCAGCGGATGTATGTTTGTTCTAGATAGAGCAGAGTTTTCGTCATCAGTTGTTTGTTCTTGATAGAACAGATTTTTGATTGGGGTCAGAAGATCTCATCAGCAGATGTTGTTTGTTCTTGATAGAGCAGATTTTTGATTTGGGGTCTGAAGATCTCATCAGCAGCTGTATGTTTGTTCTTGATAGAGCAGATTTTTGATTAGGGTCTGAAGACCTCATCAGCAGATATTTCTTGATCCTACATCAGAGGTCCTTATTATCAGACATTTGTTCTTGACAGAGCATAATTATGATCCTATGTATATGGCCCTATCAGATGGTGGTTCTTGGCAGATCAGATTTATGGTCCTATACCGGGGTTTTCTTCTTATCAGTGGTTGAGCAGCGTCATGGTTTTGTTGATACAGAATCTCCACAGCACCAGTTGCCTTGATCTCTTATTGCATGATTGCATTTTGCATTAGTTTGCATACTCATTTGCATTTCATTAACGTGTGTCTGTGTTGCAGGTACCGTTTTCCCCGATCCAGGATTTCTTGCCTCCTATTGTATTGTTATGGGCTCTCTGAGGAAGACCGTGGCTTACAAGTTCCCTGCCCCCGATGTGGTTAAGCTGACTGGTTTGATAGCTTTAGCAGATGATTCTGTGAGGGATGAGTTCAGAAAATCTTACGGCAGGTTGCTCAGTTTGGTTCATAAACCTTCTGTGTCCGAGTTGAATGGGTTGCACGCTCTGCTACAGTTCTACGACCCTCCGCTGAGATGTTTCACTTTTCAGGATTTTGTTCTCGCACCCACGCTGGAAGAGTATGCTGATTTGCTAGGTGTGCCTATCAAGAGGCAGATGCCTTTTGTTCACATGGATGCTGAGCCTGATCTGGCTGGTTTAGCTCCTTCACTTCATCTGGACGCCTCCGAGTTGGTGTTGACTAGTTGGAACAAGGTTCCTGGGTTCTCCTTGCAGTTTCTAGTGGGTAAGGCTCAGCAGTGTGCCAAAAACGGATGTTGGGTCGCGTTCAACGCCATTCTCACGATGTGCATATACGGCATCATTTTGTTCCCCAATATGCCCGATTTTGTAGACTTTGATGTGTTTCATATCTTTGCTTCAGGGAACCCAGTCCCTACCTTGATAGGAGATGTCTATCATTCAGTCCACTACAAAAACGAGAACAGGAGGGGGAAGAATGTCTCATGCTGTGTACCCTTGCTTTACAAATGGCTTGATAGTCATCTGCCCAAGAGGGGTCCTTTTGTCTTGTCTGCAGCCATAGCTGAATGGTCCGAGCGTCTGATGAGTTTATCTGCAGAGGATATTGACTAGTTCGACAGAGATAGGTTGGGTACTGAGGTGATCTTCAGTTGCAGCGGGTTTCCAAATGTGCCTTTGATAGGTAGGAAGGGTTGTATAAACTACAATCCATCGTTGTTGGTTCAACAGTTCGCATATGCTCTGAGAACTCCGCTGAAGGATGAAGAGGTACATGAATCTCTATACCTCACTGGTCTTCTAGAGGGGGATCTGTTATCCAAGCTTCAGCGCGCCTGGAATGATATCAGTAAGCGAGGGAAGTCATTGCTGGGAAAAAGCAACAATCAAGCCTACCCTCCGTATGTAACTTGGATCAGAGCCAGAGTAGATGCTATAGGGATGTCGTTTCCTCATGCCAAGCCAGAAAGCCCTCCAATGATTGAAGAGCCTACTACTGTGCCCATTCAGCAGCATAATCAGGTATTGGCTGAGCAGGATGAATTGAAGCGGGCGAACGAAGAACTGGAGAAGGAATTAGCTCAGCTCCGAAGCGAGAGGAACGAAGCCGTTCATTCTTTCAAAAGGCAGACAGAGTTGGTGAACCAGCTAGGTACAGACCTGACTAAGCAGATAGACGAGCGGGAACGCATGGGTCGAGACTTCAAAGCTGTCAACGACGTACTGGCTACGAAGAAGCAGCACTTGGACGAGGCATATCGGAGGATATCCAAGTTCAACCAGCACTGGAAGGCTTCCCTGGCCACCAGGAAAGAGCGGGAGGATAAGCTGATGCTACAGATCTCCAAGCTGGAGGCCCAGGTGAAGGACAGTGAGAAGAGGTTTGATGAGGAAACCGCCTGCAGATACGCCGCCGAAGGCCAGCTCAACAAAGCTCTCGCTAACTTGAAGGAGCGCAAGCTGACGTTTGAGTCCAAGAAACAGAAATTAGAAGATTGCTTCGGCGAAGGAGCATGGGAAGGTTCGGTCGAAGGACTTCAGCACACCATTGTGCAGAGGGAATTACTCGTCGAGGGGTTACTCACTCTGCCAGATCATCCAGAAACGAAGGAGTTGTTAGAAGAGTATCGCGCCCGTGGCCGTACTTGACTATTTGTATTCCTTTTGTTTTGATCATTGTTGTACGCTGACCATCACCAGGATTGTTGGCTGAGGTCACGCTGTTGATTCATCTTGTACTCGCTGATGCTATGTACTGCCTTGATAGGCTTTCTTTATATATGAGATTGTTGTTTCCATGATTGGACTCGGACTTCTTCTTATTATTATCAGCATTGGCACTCAGGCACTAGGATCGGGGGAGATCTCCCTAACACATAGACACACGCATGCATTTGCATGAAGCATTTGCATGACGAGCATTTTGTTGTTTTTCCTAACCCTTTTGTGTTTACCGAGTTTTTCAGGTTATTACAGGTTGTCCCAGGTTGTTTCCGGTGGTTTCAGGATTGATTAGAGACTAATTCACCACTATCCTACTAGAGCTAATCAGACCAGAATCATGGATCAAGTGCAAACTGATGTTCAGGAGCTCCGCGAAAGGATGGATCGCTTCATGGAGCTCATGCAAGTGGTCGCCAATGGCCAGGATCAGCTCAGAACTTTGGTTCAGCCTTTGATCTCCAGGGTTGATAGCAACGGCGTGCTCCATGGTGGGACCGTGCCTACTCCTCCACCAGTCGAAACTCCGCAGAATGGTGTCCTCGTGGCCAGGGGCAACGGCAGTGCTAATGGCAATGTGATGGCCAACATCGGACTCAATACGGCAGGCGTCAGTAATGGGAGTCTGGGAGCTAATGTCAATGTCGGGCCGGGCAACGGCAATGCAGGCGTCGGGAATCTGTTTGTGCCTCAGCCATGGCTTGAGGATCGTCAGGATGATGTGTTCTCTCATAAAGGTGCTGAAGGAGAGCTGAATGCTGAAACACGGCTTAGATTCAAGGCACTTGAAGATAAAATGAGAGATATCGAGAATCAGAATACTTTGGGCGTTGATATGTCCAAGCTGGGATTAATTGCTGATTTCAAGGTACCTCCTAAGTTCAGGGTACCTGAATTTGAAAAATATAAGGGCACCACTTGCCCTCGTGTCCACCTGAGGTCGTATTACAGGAAGATGTCTGCTCATTCCGAAGACGAGAAGTTGCTGATGCACTTCTTCCAAGACAGTCTCTCCGGGCCATCCCTCGAATGATACATGGGTCTGGAGCCCACTAGTGTGCGCACATGGAAGGATCTCGTTGAAGCATTTGTGCACCACTACCAATACAATAGCGACTTGGCCCCGAACCGAGTTCAGCTGCAGAACCTGTCGCAGAGGAACAATGAAGGGTTTAAGGAGTACGCCCAGCGGTGGCGTGAGTTGGCAGCCAGGGTTCAGTCGCCGATGGTTGAACGAGAGCTCGTGCAGATGTTTGTAGCCACCCTCCCAGGGGTTTACTATGAAAAGTTAGTCAGCGGTATGTCTGGGAAGTTCTCAGATCTCATTATCATGGGTGAACACGTCGAGAATGGGATCAAGATCGGGAAGATCCAAGGTGAGTCATCCTCAGCTGGAGGAGGCGGAAAGAAACCTTATGCTGGCAAAAGGCGAGAAGGAGAAGCGAGCGCTGTGACCAACGCTCGAAGGAAGGGCAAAGGCCCTCAACAGCAGGTAGCCAGTATAAATATCCCGGCAGCTCCGCAGCAGCAGCAGCAACCGAATCAACAGGGGTATAGAAAGTACCAGAATCGGGCATCTTTGGCAAACCGTCACTTCGAGGCACCGCCCATGTCGTACGCGCAACTCTTGCAGACTTTGCTTCAGCTACAGTTGGTCCAGAAGAGGACGATGGCTCCCTTGACAGGGGCACCTCCACCGGGGTACGACGCAAACGCCACTTGCGACTTCCACTCAGGGACACCAGGCCACACAATCGAGAACTGCAAATCCTTCAAGCACAAGGTGCAGGACCTGGTAGATGCCAAGATCATCAACTTCTCCGATAATGTGCCCAATGTCACGAAGAATCCTATGCCGAATCATAGGGGAGGCGGAGTGAACGCCATTATCGAAGAAGAGAGTGCAGATTTGTTGACTGACGTCAGAGATCTGAAGACGCCGTTAGCTTCGTTAAAGCTAAGTTGTTGAAAAGAGGGTTCTTTCCAGGGTGCGGAGAACTATGTATGGATTGTGCCACACATTCTGATGGATGTGAGCAGTTGGTAGAAGGAATTCAAAGTCTGATGACTGAGGGGATTCTGCAATTTAGCCGGAGGGCTGAGAGTGGATCAGGAGAGGTAGTGTTGAAGCAAGTCGATGAAGTCGCCACCATCACCATCCCTCGCCGGCCGATAACTATTTCGGCGCCCAGGACGCCTACAATTACTATTACTAAAGCTGGGCCAATACCCTTCGAGAGCACTAACGCCGTTCCGTGGCATTATGGGGCTGAAGTCTATTGCAACGAACAGAGGTTGGAGCTAGAGCCGTATGGGTCGACTGTGGAGAATCTTGCGGGAATCAGTGGTATTACTCGCAGCGGAAGAGTATTTGCACCGCCAGAAGTCGTGACGGATAAAGCGGTCAGGGCTGATGTGGCCGATAAAGGTAAAAGTAAAGTCGCTGAAGAGGTCCCGTGTGGGGTAGAGAAAGACTTGCTTGTCAAAGATGCCGAGGAGTTTATGCGGTTGATTAAAAAGAGCGACTACAAGATTGTAGATCATCTCCATCAGACGCCCTCGAAGATTTCCATTCTCAACCTGCTGCTGTGTTCTGAAGCGCACCGCAATGCATTGTTGAAGGTGTTGAACGCCGCATACGTACCGCAAGAAATATCGGTGAATCATCTAGAGGAGGTTGTAGCCCACGTAAATGCTGGGAATGGGCTAGGGTTCACAGACTTAGAGCTGACGCCAAAAGGGAGAAATCACAATAGCGCCCTGCACATCTCGATAGAGTGTAGGGGCACAATCATGTCGCACGTGCTGGCGGACACGGGTTCGTCGCTTAATGTTCTTCCGAAGAAGGCGTTAATGAAGTTGGATACTCGTGGAGTGATCTGCACACCCAGTGATCTGGTTGTGAAAGCGTTCGACGGAACTAAACGCCACGTTTTCGGGGAGGTGACCCTGCCGATCCAAGTCGGTCCGGAAACGTTCAACGCGGTCTTTTATATTATGGACATCATGCCTGCCTACAGTTGCCTCTTGGGCCGGCCGTGGATCCATGTTGCTGGTGTCGTGACCTCCACGTTGCACCAGAAACTCAAATATGTTGTCGGGGGAAGCATCGTAACCATGTGTGGCGAGGAAGACATAATGGTGAGCCATTTGTCGTCCTTCAAGTATGTTGAAATGGATGGCGAAATCCATGAGACTCTATGCCAAGCGTTCGAAGCTGTCAAAGTGAAGGACGTAGCTCCTGTGGTCACAGAAAAGCCAGAGATGAATCTCTCATCCTTTAAGGAAGCTCAGGCCGTTGTCCAACGCGGATCTACCCCAGGTTGGGGGCGAATTTTGGAGATACCCAACAAGCAGGATAAGTTTGGGTTGGGATATTCTCCTGGAGCTGAAGCTTCTTCTTCTTTGTCTAGCAGTGCGTCTCGAGATAAGGGGTCGATCCAATTTACCAGTGGCGGAGTGATTTTCGAAAGCGTCAACGCAACGTCTGAAGACAGCGGGGATAGCGACTGTGACCTAGACTCTTGGATCCAGCCAAGCAAACCAGGCGAGAGCCTCAACAACTGGTCCATCAAGGATATCATCCAGATGACAAGTGAAGAGTAATGATTTACTTTTTCCAATCATTGTACAACCCTATGTCCTACCCGGGGCATAGTGGTTTTATTGTCAGGGCCTTGTTGGATTATGTACATGCATTTTGTTAATAAATCAAAGGCGTTTTCTTCATATTCAAATATTGTGATCTCTGTTATTCCTGTTTTATATTTGTTTTGAAAAATAGTAAAATGGCAATGGGGTTCGTGTTAACCTGCACATCCTTGTTTTAAACTTAACCCTTGTTATTGCGGGATCCACATAACAGATGACATCGACTCTGGACCTTCTACGGCTCACTTCGACTTCGATTGCCCGATCTATCAAGCCGAAGAAGAGATTGATGAAGACGAAGACCTTCCTGAAGAGTTGGCCCGCTTGTTGAAACAAGAGGAAAAAGTTATTCTGCCTCATGAGGAGGAGATCGAGATCGTGAACCTGGGTTCTGAAGAGCTCGTCAGAAATGTCAGGATAGGGGCTGCATTGCAAAGTGATGTCAAGCAGAGATTGGTCGAGATGCTTCGAGAGTATAGTGACGTCTTTGCTTGGTCATACGAAGATATGCCCGGACTTGACACGGACATCGTGGTCCACCACTTGCCGCTACGAGAAGATTGCCCTCCCGTTAAGCAGAAGCTTAGGAGGACGAGACCAGACATGGTCGTTAAGATCAAAGAAGAAGTGCAGAAACAGCTTGATGCTGGCTTCCTAGCGGTCACCACTTACCCTCCGTGGGTCGCCAACATAGTGCCTGTACCGAAGAAGGACGGTAAGGTACGCATGTGTGTCGATTATCGGGATTTGAATAGGGCGAGCCCTAAAGATGATTTCCCGCTGCCTCATATCGATGTGTTGGTCGACAACACAGCCCAGTTCTCCGTGTTTTCGTTCATGGATGGCTTCTCCGGTTACAACCAGATCAAGATGGCGCCGGAGGACATGGAGAAAACGACGTTTATCACTCCCTGGGGAACATTTTGCTATAAGGTAATGCCCTTCGGTCTGAAGAACGCAGGGGCCACTTACCAACGAGCAATGGTAACTTTGTTTCATGACATGATTCATCATGAGATTGAAGTCTATGTTGATGACATGATTGCGAAGTCCCAAACGGAGGAGGGACATCGGGTCAATTTGTTGAAGCTTTTTGAGAGGCTTAGGAAATTCAGGTTGAGGCTGAATCCTAACAAATGTACTTTCGGAGTACGGTCCGAAAAGTTAGTGGGGTTTATCGTGAGCGAAAGAGGCATCGAGGTTGATCCAGCGAAGATTAAAGCGATACAAGAAATGCCAGTGCCGAAAATAGAAAAAGAAGTTCGTGGTTTCCTGGGCCAAATAAACTACATTGCAAGGTTTATCTCTCAGCTCACGGCCACATGTGAACCGATGTTCAAGCTTTTAAAGAAAGATCAGGCGATTACTTGGAATGAGGATTGCCAAAAGGCATTCGACAAGATAAAGCAGTATCTTCAAGAACCTTCAATCTTGATACCCCCAGTGGCTGGACGGCCATTAATCATGTACTTGACAGTTCTTGAGAATAGTATGGGGTGTGTTCTCGGTCAGCACGACGAGACGGGCAGAAAGGAGCATGCCATTTACTACTTGAGTAAAAAGTTCACTGACTATGAATCTCGCTACTCGATGCTGGAGAAGACGTGTTGCGCACTAGCCTGGGCTTCCAAACGTCTACGACAGTACATGCTCAATCACACCACCTTGCTAATTTCGAAGATGGATCCGATCAAGTACGTCTTCGAGAAGCAGGCTCTTTCGGGCAGGATTGCCAGATGGCAAATGGTGTTAACGGAATATGATATTCAGTACGTGTCCCAGAAGGCCATCAAGGGAAGCGTATTGTCTGAATACCTGGCCGAACAGCCGATCAAGGATTACCAGCCGATGAAATTTGAATTCCCTGATGAGGATATTATGTTTCTCAAAGCGAAGGATTGCGATGAGCCGTTGCCCGACGAGGGGCCAAATAGGAAATCCCAGTGGAAATTGATATTCGACGGGGCGGTTAATTCCTATGGAAGTGGCATCGGGGCGATCATCACGACTCCCCACGGATCTCATATCCCGTTCACTGCGAGACTAACGTTTCCAGTCACTAATAACGAGGCGGAGTACGAAGCATGCATCATGGGTCTAGAAGAGGCAATTGATTTGAGAATCAAGAATCTAGACGTATATAGCGACTCAGCGCTTGTGATCAACCAAATTAAAGGGGAGTGGGAGACTCGTCAATCAAATTTGGTGTTGTACATGAACTATGCCAGAAGGCTACTTCCGTTCTTTGATCGAGTGGAACTCCATCATGTGCCCAGAGCGGAGAATTAAATGGCTGATGCCTTAGCCACGTTGGCTTCGATGTATAAAGTCAATTTTTGGAATGAGGCTCCAAGAATTGTCCTTTCGCGTCTTGATAGACCGGCATTCGTCTTTGCAATCGAGGAAGCCGCCGACGGCAAGCCATGGTTCCACGACATCCAGACTTTCCTTATGACTAAGGAGTATCCTACGGGTGCGTTAACCCAGGATAAGAAGACTCTGAGGAGGCTGTCTAGAAATTTTTATCTCAATCCTGATGGAGCTCTGTATAAGAGAAACCACGATCTCGTGCTACTCAGATGTGTAGATGAGAAAGAGGCGAGTATGCTCATGGAAGAAGTCCATGAAGGCACATTTGGTACGCACGCCGGCGGGCATGCTATGACGAGAAAGATCCTGAGAGCAGGATACTACTGGCTGACAATGGAATCGGATTGCTTTAAATTCGCGAAGAGATGTCATAAATTCCAGATTTATGTTGATAAAGTTCATGTGCCGCCGTTCCCGTTGAATGTCATGTCCTCCCTGTGGTCGTTCTCCATGTGGGGCATCGACATGATAGGCAAGATCGAGCCCACTGTATCTAACGGTCATCGCTTCATTCTAGTAGCTATCGACTACTTCACCAAGTGGGTGGAGGCAGCCTCGTATGCTAATGTGACCAAGCAGGTGGTGGCTAAATTCATAAAGAGGGACATCATCTGTCGTTACGGAATTCCCGAGCGGATCATTACTGATAATGGTTCGAATCTGAATAACAAGATGATGAAAGAGCTGTGCCAGAGTTTCAAGATCGAACACCACAACTCATCTCCTTACCGGCCGAAGATGAATGGCGCCGTTGAAGCGGCCAATAAGAACATAAAGAAGATTGTTCAGAAGATGGTTGTGACCTACAAAGATTGGCACGAGATGCTGCCATTTGCACTGCACGGTTATCGTACGACGGTACGTACGTCGACCGGGGAAACTCCTTTTTCCTTGGTGTACGGTATGGAAGTTGTCTTACCGTTAGAAGTGGAGATCCCTTCTTTGCGAGTTTTGGTTGATGTGAAACTCGACGAGGCAGAATGGATTACGAACCGACTGAACCAACTCAGCCTGATGGATGAGAAGAGGTTAGCATCAATTGTGTTTGGTCGTCTGTACCAAAGCCGAATGAAGAAAGCTTATGATAAGAAGGTGCGTCCTAGAAGCTTTCGGACGGGTGATCTCGTCCTGAAGAAGATTCTTCCCCCACACTCCGATCACCGGGGCAAGTGGACTCCGAATTACGAAGGTCCGTACGTCGTCAGCAAGGTCTTCTCGGGAGGAGCTTTGTTGTTGTCCATGATGGATGGTGAAGATTTTGCATCCCCGGTGAACGCGGACGCAGTTAAAAAATACTTTGCTTGAAAGTGACCCGCTGGACAAAAAAAAGAGAGTCCAGGCAAAAATGGGGCATCCCGGCGAACCAAAAAACAGAATAAAAGGTTCGGGCAAAAATTAGGGATATAAATTGAAAAATGTACACCCGTGAAGTCGAAAACCTACACTGGGCGGCTTCGGCAAAAAAGGGTATCCCGGTGAACTGAAAACCCGCAAAGGGCGGTTCACGCAAAAGTTAGGGATTTGAAAAGGCAAATGATTGTGTTCCGCGTGTGGACTTTCTATGTTTAGTGGTTTGGAAGACCTGAGGGCCGCTTATCTGAATCAATCTCTTCTGAAGCTGATGCGTCGGAGAAGTATCGAAGTCGAGTGGGTCATAGAGGGATCAACTCATGGTGTTCGTCTACGCCTCGTTGCCTACATTTGTATATACTGATGTATATTTATGTTTTATTTTTGTGCGGCTTCCTCATTCCAGGAGCTTGCTTCTGTTGTAAAACATTTTACCTATTCAGGGGTTCGTTATCAATAAAAAGCATACTATTCAGCAATTTTGTTTGCCTGTTTAGCATTTATCTGTTTTGTTTGCGAAAAAGAACGCCGACGTTTTTGATAAAATGCGCATACATAAACTTATTGGCCTAGGCCACTGATTGTTGAAACAATGAATTACTTGAATATTGTCACAAGATGATAACCTTGATAGGTCCCTTTGAGAAGGGTATCTTGTCTGTTTGTTTGTGTTGTTACAGGTGTAGCATATTCCAGACAGTGCGTCGTGCGCATCCCGAAGAAGGATGATTCCTCCTTCTCCAGCAGAGTTCAGTAGCCTCTCCCCGCAGAGTCTGAATGCGAGATAATGAGCATTGATCTGTCTCCCCAGGCAGAGATGATTCTCTCCCCAATTAGATGTGTCCTGAAGGAACGTCATCTCCTCAGCTGAGTCAGGCGCCGAAGCGCGTGTTCATCCCCCAGCACCGGGTCACAAGTGCAGGTTTCGTAGGAAACCATTCGTACGCCGAAGTATGCAGCAACTGATAGTCCAGACTGAAGTCTCCAGCGGAATTGAAATTCCCCACCAGAGTCGTACTCTCCCCCGAAGTCGGATGATTCCTTCTTCCCCAACGGAATTGAGATTCCCACAGAGCCGCGCTCTCCCCGGCAAGCAGAATGATTTCTCCTTCCTCAGCCGAGTTTGCAGATACCCAAGAGAGCCGAATCCTTGGAAGCTGCCCAGACCATGATTGGTTTTTCCCCAGTAGCGTGTTGGAACAGCTGATGCTATGTTTCCCCACAGAGTCGTTATCTCCAGAGAAGTAGCCATGAAGGCCACGCAGTTTATTCCCGCGATTGACATCGCTTTCCCTCAGCAGGTCCAAGTTCTCGTAGAGCTTCATTCCGCTGCAGCAATCAACTGAAGTTGTTTCCCCCGCAGCAGTTAACTGAAGTTGTGTCCCCTGCGGAGTCCAATTGAGATTGGCGTGACCTTGTTCTCCTCAGCAGGATGATTCCTCGATCTGAGTAGTTCTTTCTCCTTGACAGGAGGATTCTCCCTTCGGCATTTATTTTGCTGACGGGATCGCATCATTGTGCACGACTGCATAGCATTTATCATAAACGCATAGCATTTCCACCGTGTGGAGCATTGCACCATTGCCGAAGCATATGCATGATAAACATGATCTAGGTTGTTACCGTTCTTGTTTTGCAGGTGTTCCGCCGCAGGATCGATTGCTCAGGATGATTCCTGACATTCTCCCCAACGAAGCCGCTCGCTCAAGAGGATTCTTGAAGTCCCCAGTAAAGTCTTCGGTTCAAGATGATTCTTGAAATCCCCAGCAGGGTCGTTTGCTTAAGATGATTCTTAAGACCCCAGTGCAGTCGCCAGAGTGGTTGCTCAAGTTGATACTTAGAGTCACCAGTAAAGGTTGCCCAGGATGATTCCTGAAATCCCCAACAGAGTGTTCGCTCAGGATGATTCCTGAAATCTCCATAATGGTTATCGATTCAAGATGATTCTTGAGGTCCCCGACGGAGTTATTTGTCCAAGATGATTCTTGAAATCCTCAGCAGAGTTGATTCATCCAGAATGATTTCTGGACCCCCGAAGCGGAGTTACTTGATAGTTCTCCAGAATCCCCAACGGAGGGGCGTTATCCACAGCAGGTTTTTGAACGGCGAAGTTGAAACCTCCCTTGAAGACTCCATGATTGAAGTCCGACCGTGTTAACAAAGCAGTTCTCTCAGCTGATGCAGAGTGCCTGATGGCAGAGGTCTAGATATTCCCAGTTGGCTCATGATTGACCAAGGATTCTATTCCCGACTTGCTGATGAAGTCCGGCTGATGCCCGACAGATGTCTTTGAATGCCTGATGGCATGATCAACCTGATGGTTGAAGTCCGGCTGACGCCCGACAGATGTCTTTGAATGCCTGATGGCATGATCAACCTGATGGTTGAAGTCCGGCTGACGCCCGACAGATGTCTTTGAATGCCTGATGGCATGATCAACCTGATGGTTGAAGTCCGGCTGACGCCCGACAGATGTCTTTGAATGCCTGATGGCATGATCAACCTGATGGTTGAAGTCTGGCTGATGCCCGACAGTTCTTTGGATGCCTGATGGCATGACCAACCTGATGGTTGAAGTCCGGCTGATGCCCGACAGTTTTCTTTGAATGCCTGATGGCATGATCAACCTGATGGTTGACCTGAAGAGTCCCGAGGATTCGTGATGCCTGATGGCATGATCGACTACGTATTACCAGTTACCGTGTGACCAATTCTCCAGCTAGTTGTCGTGCAGCTATTATTTCAGTTTTCGAAGATTTGTTCCCGTCAGAGTACCGTGTACTTGTACAGTTGGCAAATTTTTGGGTTTATCGGTATTCAACCGTCTCGCACCTCGATTGGCTGAGAGTCGTTCGCCTCACCCAGTCAGGTTCAAGCCGTTTGAATAGGGGCAGTTGTTGCACCCCAAAATTTGACCAACATTTATTTACCAAGCTTGTGTTCACTAGCATGATCATCTGCTTCTCATTGATATGGGTGCAGTAGATCAAGAGGTATGATTTACCCAGCAAGAGTTGTATGAGACTATGAAGCTAGCCAAGAGGGTTATTCAAGTGTTCAAAGGTTGATATCTTTGTCAGAGAACTCAAGAGATCCTCAGAGAGATTGGTTGAAACCAAGGTTGTGTGTCTCATAACTTGAGAGTTGTGGGAGCTCCTCAGATGATTCTGAGACTATGAGGATGAACTTGAAGCTTTGAGAAAGCTTATGAGATGTCTTGAAAGCCATCATGAAGCCTAGAGAGGTCATTGTACAAGAATTCAGAAGACTCAGCCATGGGTGGTGGAATTATGGTTTGACTGGGTCAACCCTAGGTCAACTGATGATTTGGAGAGGGTTGAGACCTAATCCAAGAGCCATGTGATCATGAAATGATTCATTGAGATGCTATAAGGATGATTCCTAGACCAACTCATCATGGTTGAGTAGTTTGAGAAGTTTTAAGCTAGGGTTTCTAAGGCTTGACAGTGTAAAATCCCCTAGTTTGATCCCT
Source organism: Lathyrus sativus (assembly GCA_963859935.3). Classification (NCBI taxonomy): domain Eukaryota; kingdom Viridiplantae; phylum Streptophyta; class Magnoliopsida; order Fabales; family Fabaceae; genus Lathyrus; species Lathyrus sativus. The sequence continues at coordinate 48,500,150 of OZ012739.1, forward strand.
ATCTTCAAGGCAGTTTAGCTCAATATGTGATTGTCATCTCATCTTCCCCATAACATGAATGTTGTAGAGCTTGCTCTTAGCTTTAATTTGAGTACTAGAAGTCCTTGATAGGATTTGTAGAGCTCAAGTTATGACCTTGACAAGTTACAGGTCATCTGAGGTATGTGAATCTGGGTCCTTGAAAGTCACCCAACTTGCATCCAACTTTTGCCCTAGTAGGATGATTACTATGAACACTTGGTCAACACGAATGTTGTATAGCATCTTCTTAGATTTCTAGAGAGTACTAGAAGTCCTTGATAGGATTTGTAGAACTCAACTTATGGCTTTGACAAGTCAAGGGCATTTTGGTCATTTGGAGATTATAGGTCATTTCAAGCATAAGGCCATATCTCCTATTTCCAAGCTTCAAATGGAAAAATCTTCAACATAAAACTTGCTTAGAATGATGTTTTAAGGCTAGTAAGGAGGTCATGAGGTGTTGAAAAGGCTTGTACCAAAAAGTGATAAAAATGACCTAAAATGGAGGCATAAGTTAAATAAGTTGAAATTGGAAATTGGAAATCCCAAGTTAAACATCCAAACCATGTCATATAATAGGTCATTTTGAATCTAAAAGACATTCTAAAAATAATGGTTCAGCCACAATTTTGATTTGAGGCCTAGATCATGGGGCTGCTTTGGAAATGGCTTGCTTGCATCTTAAGGCACAAATGCAAAACATGAGAAAACTCAATGAACAAGTTAGTTATGCATCTCAACCCATCATATATCTCATATGGGGAGAATTTCAAGTCATAATTGGTGGTTACAAGGGCTATGGCATGAGATAGCACATGAGGAGAAGTGAATTCATAATATCATGACATGAGATTTCCAATTTCTCATGGGAAGGTTCTAGATGGTTCTAGATGATTCTAAACCACTCTATATAACCTATAGAACTTGCTCAGATGCAAGGTTGGTGTAAGATTTGAGAGAAGAGAGAGTTGGCCATTTCACTTGCCTCCATTGCAAGTTGAAAGTGAATTCCATATTCTGAACCATTTCCATTCATTCTTTCCATCTAAACACACTCCATTGATGATAGTGAATTTGTGCAGATCAATTTGAGAGCAAAACCATGGTGATTTGAGAAGTTGGCAATTGGATTTTCAAGGTTGCAAGTCAGAATCGAATTCTGAGATTCGAGCACTCTCCCTCAAATCTTTTGCAAACAGTAGCAAGATCATCATTCAAGGAAGGTTTCTGAAGAATTACAAGGCTTGAAGTGAAGGTTTTCACCATCTGTTGATCAAGAAATACCAGGTTTGCAAAACTCACTCTACACCATGATTTATGCATCTTTAGGTAGAATTGTTAGGTTAGAACTGTTAGAGACCAATAGAAGATGGATTTTGGAGAGTTAGGGATCAATTGATGAAGATTGAGTTATGGACACCATTTCTTTGATGATCAAGAACTCGTGATATAGTGAGATATAATACATGTGTGATAGCTTATTTTAACCAGTGGAGTGTGGTGATCATTTTAGTACCAAGAAATCCAAGAATTGTTGAAGTTGAGGATTGACCATAATGTCAATCTTGAATCGTGTTTCATGTTGGAGGAGGTTTCAGTGTAATCTAGGGTTATGGTTGTATTCAGCATGAAAAATGGAGCATGTTAGTGTGTCGAATTGTTAATTTTAAGCAAGAAATGAGAAAGCACGAATGGAGGGAAGTTTGTGTATGGAGCTCTGCTTCCATGGAGAAGTTGCTGCAAACCCTAGCTGGAGGTAGAAGACACAGGCGTGGCCATTGGATCGTGAGAGGACCATTGACTGAGACTAAGATCTGACGGACAGGATTTAATTCAATTTGAAGAGGGAAACTCTGACCAGCATGAAACGCTCTGTTTCATTAAACGGAGAAACTGGGCCTGAATGCTTTGTTCGCTACCCACACCCCCAATCCTGGCCCATTGTGAAAATGAACTGTTTTCTCTTACTTTCTGCACCGCTTCTTTTTCTTTTTCTCTTCATTTTATTAATGGTTTTTCTGATTAGTTTTGGGCCTAGCACGCATGACTAACTGCACCCCCATTTTTAGCCCATTGAGGAATTGAACTATCTGGCATTGCTATCTGCACCCAAGTTTTATACTTTTCATTTCTTTTTCTCCATTTTGTGTTAATCTTTGAAAAATCATAATAAATAGGAAATTAATGATTTTTGCATGGGGATGTTTTCTCCCACTTCATATTCATGTCTAGAAAATTATCAAATAAAAATATTTGCATTTCATGCATTTTTAATATTTTTTGTGTATTTTCCATTTTAATAGCTTTTTAATTCTTTTATGTTGATACATGAATTTGTAGAATTTTGTTTAGCTAGTTCTCTTCATATTTTTAGGCCATTCTTTTTAGGATAGTTAGATTAGGACTTTAGCTCCCCCCTGGATTTATTCCATAATTTTGTGATGAATTTTAGAGTAGTTTTGCTTAGATGATTTTAGGTTGTGTAGAACTAGGTCAATCCTTAACATAGGTCCACAATAACACTAGAATTTTGGGTTTCTAGGCCAAGATAGACATTGGGGCATACAAGGGTATTAAGGGTAGGTATGTAGGATCCCTTAGAAATTATATTAGGTTTTAGTATAGTAGTATACTACTTTTCAATGATTTTTGTAGTTGGTGATGGTTTGTGTTGCCCTTATGGGCTTGTATTTTTGTTTGCTTTGCTTTGTGGGCTTGGAGAGCTTGGTCTTGATTTGAGAAGCATTGAGGAGCATAGTAGAAGACTTGAAGATGGATTGAGGAGCTTGAGAGCTTGATCTTGTTTGTTTTGTTGATTGTTTTAGGGTTAGGGGTTAGGAAGAGTTTAGACTTAGTTAACTTCTTTCTTAAGCATGGATGGTATCTTTCACCTCCATTCCTCCCTATGATTCAAAGTCCTTCCATGGTATACACCTCTCTCCTTTGGAGGGATAAGTGATTATACCTAGGAAGTATAACTTTTGAGGGAACCATTCATTTGATGTTGAACCCTTATAGGTCACCTTTGGTGGTCAATAAGCAGTTTAACACCCCAGCTTATCCAGTTAAGTGATTTCCTATGGTTTGATTATCTTGAGAGATGCTGAGATTGAGTGTGAAGATGAAGACCTCATTGAAGAGTATGGAAGAGGATAAATCCTTGAACATTGCCATTCCAACTGAAGCTTGAAAAGCAACAAGAGCAAGTTGACACTTGAAGACCCCTGAAGATGAAGTAAAGACTGAAGGATGAAGTTGATACTTCTAAGTGATTGAAGATTATTCTGAAGAGATGAAACTTGAAGAACAAAGGAAGTTGATACTTACTTTGATACCTGGAGACCCTGAAGGGACCAAGTTGATACTTATGGTTAATAGTGAAGCCTGAAGGTGGAACTGATCAAGAAGCTGAAGCTTAAAAGAGAAGATAAGTTGAAACTTATGTTGAAGGGTTGAAACCTGGAAAAGAAAATTGATATTGGTCAAGAGTGATAGAAGTCTGAAGACTGAATTGCTGTTGGAGGAGCTGAAGCTTGGAGTTGAGAGAGGAGTTGATCTGCTTTCTTTTCTTTTTCTTTTCTGTATTGACATGTTTTGTTTGACTTTCTTGATGCATTAGGATAAGTCCATATCTAGAATAGGTAGAATCTAGGAGCATGATTGCACTAGAGGTTGAGTTGCTCCCTCTGCTTGTATTGTTACTGTGTGGCTTTGCTTGCGGGTATTCGGTAGAGCCCAGCTCCCTTGCCCATGTGGTTTATGTTGCTTGATAGCATGTTTTATTTTATTTCTTCTGTATGATTGCAGTTTACGGTATATTGCTTGATAGCATGTTTTACTTTTCAGTATGATTACTGTTATCCATTCTGGCTTGAGGTTGAGATGAGCTTGTGGAGGCTGAAGCCCCACACACATTTCCTCCCTCACTTGCATTGCATGCATTTTACTGTTAAGTTGATGCTTTGTCTGTTTTGGTGTATCATTGACATGATCCCTTAGGACTCTCATTTCCTTTGATAAGGAATTGATGATAGAACTTTAGGTTGAAACCTATGCATGACAAGTTCTAGGAGTTCCCTGTTCAAACCTTAACCATAGGATGAATCCTTGGCATGACAAAAGTAGGACTTGATAGTCTCCCTCCTAGTTGGGCCTGTTCTCTTCTCACCTCAAAACAGTTTAAGATACAGTAATCATGAATGATTTCTTTCGTACGTTACGAGCCTTAAGCTATCTGAGAAAGGATTGTGGGAGAGTTTCTTTTCCACGGTCTGGATGTTTAGTATGGTACCCTTTGGGTGACATGTGACGCATTCACTCTCAGGTCATAGTCTCTAGTGCGATTGAAATTGCAAACACAATAAAAAAACACTTCTTTCGTAAAAGACAGGAAATAAACCGTAGTTTCCCGAACTACGTAAGCTCTGATCTCTCATACCTGTTGAGAGTACGTAGGCACAATACTGATGTATTGGCGAGCTACCTTCCCCCATAACCCGTCGTAGGTCGAACTACGTTGACTCTGATTTCTCGTTCTCTGATGAGAATACGTAGGCATAAAGTGCGACGCTTTGCCGGGTCATTTTCTTTTCTGTTTAAACCCGCCCTGATAGGTAGATAGATAAAACCAACCCGTCCAGTAATCACAACAAGCATGGATCCCGTCGAGTACGACGGACGTGAGGGGTGCTAATACCTTCCCCTTGCGTAACCGACTCCCGAACCCAGACAACGGTTGCGACGACCTTGTCTTACCCTTTTTTGTTAGTTTTTTCCGATTGTTTCCTTTCCCGCTCCGAGGGATAAATAACGAAAGGTGGCGACTCTTCTGTTGTGTCGGCACCTTATTTTCGAGCAAGCGACAATCCCGAAGGTTGTGAATATTTGAAGAATCATGTTCAGTTCTTGATGAATGAATGGGTCTTACATTTTGACAGGATTAAAGAAGAAAAAGATGTGGAGGTGGTTAATCAAGAGCAGGATGAGGTTGCTACGATCGCGATCCCTTTCAGAATGATAAATATATCAGCGCCGCCGCGGCCATCTACTGTTATAATCACCAAAGCAGGACCAGTGTTGTACGAAAGTACTAAAGCAATCCCATGGAATTATGGGGCGGAGGTCTTTTGTAATGGCCAAAAGCAAGAGTTAAGGGGGACATCGTCCGACGGTTCACCTGTTGAAAATTTGATTGGAACTAGTGGAATGACAAGAAGTGGTAGGGTCTTTTCACCGCCAGAAGCTAATGTGGAGAGACCTGACAAAGGAAAAGGAAAGGTTGTAGTGGAAGAAAATTCACAACAGGGAGAGAAAGATGCTCTGATTGAAGACGCTGAAGAGTTCATGCGTCTGATTCGAAAGAGCGATTATAAGATTGTTGATCATCTGCAACAGAATCCTTCCAAAATTTCAATTCTATCTTTGCTATTGTGCTTAGAGGAACACAGGAATTCCCTTTTGAGGATTTTGAATACAGCGTATGTGCCGCAGAAGATTTCCGTAAACCAGCTTGAGGGGGTTGTGGCCCATGTGAATGCTGGTAATGGCTTGGGGTTTATAGATTTGGACCTGACTCCTAAGGGAAGAAATCATAATCACGCCATGCACATCTCTATTGAGCGCAGAGGGGTAGTCTTGTCGCATGTCTTGGTGGATACTGGGTCATCACTCAACATGTTGCCCAAGAAAGCCTTAATGAAGTTAGACACCCAAGGCGTGATATGTACTCCTAGTGTCTTGTTGTGCGAGCGTTCGATGGAACAAGGAGATCGGTTTTTGGCGAAGTTACTCTCCCCATCCAAGTGGGTCCTGAAATTTTCAATGTTGTCTTTTATATAATAGACATTTAGCCCGCATAGAGTTGTCTGTTAGGTCGACCCTGGATTCATTCTGCAGGCGCAGTCACATCGACCTTACATCAGAAGTTGAAGTACATGGTTGGGGGAAATATTGTCACCATCTATGGTGAAGAAGTCATAATGATCAGCCAACTATCATCGTTCAAGTATTTTAAAGTAGATGGGGAAATTCACGAGACCTTGTGCCAAGCGTTTGAAGTTGTTCAGGTCAGAGAGAAGCCTTCTATTATGGACAGAACTCCTGAGATTTCTATGTCTTCTTTCAAGGAAGCTCGTGCGATGGTGAAGTCTGGTTCCCCACAAGGATAGGGTCAGGTGCTTAGTATTCCCAACAAGAAGGACAAATTCGGATTGGGATATAGCCCGTCATATTCCTCCTCACAAAATGCTCCACGTTATAGGGGTCCGGTGCAATTTACAAGTGGTGGGGTGATTTTCGACAGAATCAATGTCGTATCTGAAGACGAATGGGACAATGATTGTGACATGGACGCATGGATTCAGTCGTGTGTTCCTGGCCAAAGCTTGAGCAATTGGACCATCGAGGAAGTTGTCCAAGTTTCATTTGAAGAGTAATCTATCTGTTTTGGTTGTGTGTGGCCCTGCGTTCTTCCCAGGACGTAGTGGTTTTCATTTGTGGGCCCTACTTGTTTATGTTTGAACTTTGCTTTTATCATTAATCAAAGGGCGTCTTTATGCATTCAAATGTTTTGCTCCCTGTTTTTTCTTATTTTATTTTAACAATAAAATGGCAATATGGTTTGTGCTTGTTTGCATATCATTTTAAGCATCAATCATCATCATGCAGGTTTCACATCACAGATGCCACCGATTCAAACTCATCTATGACTCGGTATGACTTTGACAATCCAATCTTTCACGCTGAAGAAGATATTGATGAAGACGAAGACCTGCCTGAAGAGCTTGCCAGACTGCTGAGACAGGAAGAGAAGGTTATTCTTCCTCATCAAGAAGAGATCAAATTCATCAACCTGGGCACAGAGGAAGACAAGAAAGAGGTCAGAATTAGGGCTACCTTAGAAGACAGTGTCAAGAAAAGACTAGTTGATATGCTCTGAGAGTACAGAGACGTCTTCGCTTGGTCATACAAGGATATGTCAGGACTGGATATAGATATAGTGGTTCATCGTCTACCTCTTCGAGAAGAGTGTCCACCTGTAAAGCAGAAGCTGCGAAGAACTAGACCGGATATGGCAGTTAAGATTAAAGAGGAGGTCCAGAAGCAGTGGGATGCTGATTTTCTTGCTGTTACGAACTATTCTATGTGGGTCGCTAACATCGTTCTTGTACCTAAGAAGGACGGTAAGGTCAGGATGTGTGTGGATTACCGTGATTTAATCAGAGTGAGCCCGAAAGACGATTTCCCGCTCCCCCACATTGATGCGTTAGTTGATAACACCACTCAGCATTATGTGTTTTCCTTCATGGATGGCTTCTCTGGGTACAACCAAATCAAGATGGCCCTGGAAGACATGGAGAAAACAACCTTTATCATGCCGTGGGGGACTTTTTGATATAAGGTCATGCCTTTTGAATTGAAGAATGCAGGGGAAACCTATCAGCAGGCGATGGTGACTTTGTTTCATGATATGATTCATCATGAGATTGAGGTTTATGTTGATGACATGATCGCAAAGTCACAAATGGAGGAAGAGCATCTGGTGAATCTCTTGAAGCTATTTGAAAGGTTGAGGAAATTCAGACTAAAGTTGAATCCGAACAAGTGTACTTTTGGTGTACGGCCAGGAAAGCTATTGGGGTTTATAGTCAGTGAAAAAGGAATCGAGGTCGATCCTGCAAAAATAAAAGCAATACAAGAAATGCCAGCACCGAAAACAGAAAAGGAGGTATGTGGCTTTCTAGGTAGATTGAACTACATTGCAAGGTTCATATCTCACCTTACAGCCACCTGTGAACCATTGTTCAAGCTGTTAAAGAAAGATCAGGTGGTTGTCTGGAACGAAAATTGCCAAAGGGCATTCGAAAGGGTAAAAGAATACTTGCAAGAACCTCTAACACGACCATGTTGATTTCAAAGATGGATTCGATTAAGTACGTGTTTGAGAAGCAAGCGCTTTCTGGAAGAATTGCTAGGTGGAAGATGGTTCTGACAGAATACAATATTCAGTATGTTTCCCAAAAGGCCATTAAGTGGAGTGTCTTGTCAGAATATCTCGTAGAGCAACCGATTGAAGACTATCAACCGATGAAGTTTGAATTTCCTGACGAGAACATCATGTTTCTAAAGATGAAAGATTTTGGTAAGTCGTTACCCGATGAAGGTCCTAAGATAGGCTCCTAGTGGAAGATAATTTTCGACGGTGCTGTTAAATTTTATGGCAGTGGAATTGGGGCAATCATTACGACTCCCCACGGTTCCCACATACCGTTTACCGCTCGGTTAATGTTTTCCTGCACCAACAACGAAGCTGAGTATGAAGCATGCATCATGGGCATTGAAGAACCAATTGATTTGAGAATCAAGAACCTTGATGTATATGGTGATTCAGCTTTGGTCATAAATCAGATAAAAGGAGAATGGGAGACCCGTCAGCCCAACCCGATTCCTTACATGAATTATGCCAGAAGGTTGTTACCTTTCTTTGACAGAGTAGAGTTTCATCACGTGCCAAGAGTCGAGAATGAGATGGAGGACGCTTTGGCAACCCTATCCTCGATGTACAAGGTGAATTATTGGAACGACACTCCGAGGATCGTCATATCGTGCCTCGATAGGCCGACTTTCATATTTTTCATGGAGGAAGCATCATATGGGAAGCCGTGGTATCATGATATCAGAACCTTTCTCAAAAATCAGGAGTATCCACCTGGGGCATCAAACCGGGATAAAAAGACTTTGAGGAGGTTGTCTGGAAACTTCTATCTGAACAAAGACGATGTGTTATACCGAAGAAACTTCGACTTGATGTTGCTAAGATGCGTGGACGAAAAAGAAGCAAGTTTACTTATGGAAGAGGTCCACGAGGGTGCTTTTGGTACGTATGCAGGCGGACATGCAATGTCTCGAAAACTGTTGAGGGCAGGCTACTATTGGATGACCATGGAATCTGATTATTTCAAGTACGTCAAGAAGTGCCATAAATGCCAGATTTATGCTGATAAGATGCATGTACCGCCAAGTCCTCTGAATGTCATGGCGTCTCCCTGGACCTTTTCCATGTGGGGCATTGATATGATCGGTAAGATTGAACCGACTGCATCCAATGGACATCGCTTCATCTTAGTGGCAATTGACTATTTCACTAAGTGGGTCGAAACAGCTTCTTTCGCCAACGTCACCAAACAGGTCGTGGCTCGATTTATCAAGAAGGACATCATATGTCGTTATGGAGTGCCCGAAAGAATCATTACTGATAATGGTTCTAATTTGAATAACAATATGATGAAGGAATTGTGCCAGAGTTTCAAGATCGAACATCACAACTCTTCCCCATATCGTTCGAAAATGAATGGTGTTGTTGAGGCAACTAACAAGAACATAAAGAATATTGTGTAGAAGATGGTTGTTACCTACAAAGATTGGCACGAGATGTTGCCCTTTGCATTACATGGATATTGTACCTCGGTACGTACTTCAACTGGGGCAACTCCTTTCTCGCTAGTGTATGGTATGGAAGTTGTCCTACCATTGGAAGTTGAGATTCCTTCCTTAAGGGTGTTGGTTGGCGTGAAACTTGATGAGGTAGAATGGGTGAAAGCCAGATTGAATCAACTCAGTTTGATGGACGAGAAAATATTGGCATCTATTGCGTATGGACGATTATATCAGAGCATGATGAAGAAAGCTTTCGATTAGAAGGTGCACCCTCGAAGTTTTCAGGCAGGTGACTTAGTGTTTGAAATTCTGGTATGCATATCTCATATGTCCCAAGAATATTGGTCTCTGCTGAAACAAGGACGAGGACAGATCATGAACAATTTAAATTTATTTAAATTATACCAATGTCATGACCAACATCATGACCTCTGTTGTGACATCTGCATACTGACAGACTATTTATCTAAACATTTAAATTGTGCAGAATTGTAAATGCTGAAAGATAAATAACACAATGAACTGTTTACCCAGTTCGGTACAACCTCACCTACATCTGAGGGCTACCAAGCCAGGAAGGAAATCCACTATTAGCATAATCAATTCATAGCTAAACTCCCCTGTTTACAACTCCTCACTTAATCTCTACCCAATGCAATTTCTGCCTAGAGACCACTAGACAAAAGTATCCCCACTCATTCCCCCTCAATCACAGCAGTGATATACAATTCAATACAAAAGACAGACTTTAGAAGACACTCTTCAAAGTTACAATACTTGATTTTGCTTAACAACTTCAATCAAGGACAATGAACACACCTGTTCATACACAATAAACCAGAGCAATCATACAACCTACAATTGCTTGGCACACAAGGAATCCTAAGATCCCTAGACACACGTGAAGAACAAAGTCCTTCACTCACAAAACAAACGTGAAGAGAAACACTCTTCACTCACAAATATGTCTACCACAATGTATCAAAAGATACAAAGGGTGACTTACACACACAAGGGACTCTCAAACCCTAGACCTTTATTTTACACTCTGGTTGTTCTTGATGTGAGTGCTTAATTTCCTCTGGTTCTTCTCCTCCTTAAATAGTAGTGCAGACTGGGCTTGGGCTGTTTAAAAGTAACAAACATTAGGTTTAACCAAGTTAAACCACTTTGCATAATTTAAGGTGCTGTCAAATTAGGTCACAGCTGCTTCATGTTATGTCCAGCCCTGACTAGAATCTTGCCTGAGATAACTAAGGAACCCTAACAGGCTTCCTGAAATCTAGCCTGAGATATATCAGGTATCTTAACAGAAAAACAAACCCTACACGCCTGATGTCATACGATCAATGTCATAACATTCAGTCATGACATTCAGCTTCACTTACTCTTGGCTTTCCAGCTTGCCCTACTGAACACTTCTGCAGAATCTTCTTCATGACAGTAGAAACAAGCATATTATAGTTTCCTAAAAAGTCTCAAAGATCCTTTTTGTGAACACCAATTAAATATGCACTTTGTTCCTAATGAATCTCTTTGGCCTGTACATACTGATGAGGAATATCCAACCAGACCAAAACACTTATGTCAAGAGATATAACATAGCAGCCCCTGTTGTACCAGACGTTTGTCATGACATTCAATATGACATCCATGACAGCAGTTCTATCATTAGCTCCTGCTGCACCATACAGCGATGTCATGACATTGGTAATAACATCCATGACAGCAGTTCTGTTATCAGCTCCTGCTAGCTCCTTCTGCATCCATGACAACAGTTATGTCATCAGCTCCTGCTAGCTCCTATTGCACCCATGACAGCAGTTCTATCATCAGCTCCTGCTGGTTCCTGCTGCACCAGATAGCGATGTCATGACATTGGTAATGACATCCTGTTTAAAAACATGACAGCAGTACTGTCATAACAGTAGATGAAGATGTTGTGATATATGCCTTAACATCAGTGCAGGATCATGTTTTACCAAAATTTAGCCAATCATAGAACCATGGAACTAACAATCTCCCCCTTTGGAAAATTTTGGCTAAAACAACCAAACACCTTATCAGGGCAGCAACAGTAGTTTTTCCAGCCTCACACACTATCATGCTCCCCCTTGATAGTTGCAACAGATAACATCACTTTACTCCCCCTTGGTTTAGTCAAAAATTGACAAAAATTGGCGTAAGTGTACATACTGCACATGGTGTCCAAGTCTGACATTTCTTGATCTCTAAGGACTGCACCAACCATCATGGACAATGACTTAACCTCCTTGCTGAACTCACTTAGCCAGTGTAAGATCAGCCCTGAACCATAGCTCTTTGAGAGTACACCCTGAATCAATCTTGAATCTTGGGTTCTTGTCTTGTCTGAAGCTGCACCTTCAGGAGTGACACTTACCAATTAAAGGATAATCAGGCAATTACTTGCCAAGTAGCAACTGATTTTAAATCTCCAAATTGAGACACACAAATATTCTGCAGAGAAAAATAAATTCTCCCAGACACAAACCAGAGTTTTACACAGCTCCATATCAGCACAAGCAATGCAGTTGTACATCAGACATGTACACAGCTCCCCCTGTCATGCATAGTCAGCACTCCCCCTAAAGGAGAGAACTGAAACACATGAAAAATCACTTCATCATCTTCATATTCACACATGCAGCTTTACACCCCTTGATTCATAAGCCATGTTGGAACCAATATCAGAAGTAGTTGCAGGATTACTATATGGGAAATTTCTTAGATTTCAGTTTTGACAAAAACTTCAAGATATCAGAGTGAAAGTCCTTCCTTATGCACAAGATCAAGGCTGATGGTGTCTTGATCTTCATCTTCACCTGTCAAACAGGACACACCACTTGGAAAGAGGCTCAACACCCTGGATTGATCCATTGATACCCAATGACAGAATAAAATATACTGTCAGGTTCACCATGAGTTGGAGCAGTAACACAATGTCACAACATCTTGTCTAACATTCCTCCTTCATAAGATCCCAAACTGTTTGAAACCACAAACAATCTTGATACATACCTGCACTCTTGCAGCAACAAATCCTAGAAGTATAACTCCTCATATCAAGGATAACTAGTGCTCTTTTTCCATAAGCACGTGAATGGAAAACATGAGACTCATCTTCATGTCTTCAAGAGCTCACTCTTTGTTCAACACACCTGCTGAACTCATTCACTTATTGCTTGAACTACAAGCAACTAGTACACCCATCAAACAGAAACTCTCCCCCTATCTTTTATAAAAGCTGCTCCAAGCTCACCACCGTATATCTCAAGATCAGCCTCATGCTCATACAGTGAGAAGGCACCAAACTGATCCACCTCTTCCTAGAGTTACTTGTAGCATAAGAGACCACTTCTCCACAAGTATTCTGACCTTAGACTGAGTACAAGATAGACACCCCATAATCCACGACATTCTTTCCTCATCATTCTCCCATATGATAAATTAGAAAGCTTCTGGTTTAACTGGTGAATCTTCTCATCAGAATCCAGACTTTCATGCAGTCAATCAATGATCCACTCCAGTCTTGTCCAATCCTTTCACATCATACTCCAAGATAGTCCTTTTACCTCATCATTCTCCCGTATGACAAGATAGAGTACTTCTTAGTCAAGATGTGAATCACAAGTTCTGCACCAGATCTTCAAGTCCTTTGCCAAGGAAAATCAAACCATATCCACTAGTTCTTTATCTGCCCACAACTGGACTTACTTTTGCCTAGTAATCCAACTGAAGATCTTCAGAGAACACAGCTCCACCAGCTTGATCAAATACATCTCCAAAAGAAGGTAATCTTCCATACACAACTTAGGGCTTCTACCACAAGCTCCAATATATGAACAGAAACAGATCTGAGTTCCTTCAAAACTCTAAGAGTACACATACCTTCATAAACCCCTTGAGTCATTTCTTTAAACTCAGCTCCAACACTACTTCTAACAACCACTCTTTATTTTTTTATTCTTCGCGTTACTAGATTCCTGACATTTATGTGCAATAGTCTAAAGTTGACTTTCTATCTATAACATATCATGTTCAATATGCATTTGTAAATATTTCTACCTTTTTATCATTGGTTTTCTTGAATAATTTCCCTTTTTTAAGGGTTGCTTTCAAGTATCTCAAAATTATGTATACAGCTTCAAGATATTTTCCATAAGCAGCATGCATAAAATGACTGACAATATTAAATGAGAAAGCAATGTCAAGACGTGTATGAGATATATATCTACTTTCCAACTAATATTTTTTATCTTTTAGTGTCAACTAGGATTTGTCCCTTCTCCCAAAGTTTAAAATTTGGGTTCATGGGAGTCTCAGGAGACTTACAACCACTCATCATGTCTTTTGTATGAGATCAAGAATATTTTTTCTCTAGGAAACAAGAATCCCTTTCTTTGGCCGTGCTACTTCCATGCCAAGAAGATACTTAAGTGAACTAAAGTCTTTGATTTCAAATTATTTTTCTAAGTTTCTATAATCTCTTTATTTATGTCACAGGATCACTTGTAAGAACAATATCATCAATTTATAATGATTCACCTCACTAACAAAAAGCTAGTCTAGTTCCCTCACACTTGAGATATTTCTATTATAATCAAACTTGATTACTAACCGCCTTGCATCTCACTAGAGAATTCTCTTTCCTTACAATTGTAGGGCCTTCGTTGACTTAAATATTTAAGGATTTTCTTTCCTCACACTAGAAAACTTGGGAGATTAAAAAGATGTTTGTTTACAACAACTTTCAGAGTGGTAAACTCATTAAAGCTCAGTAACAAGTGGGTAGCCTTCCTAATAAAGAATTTGTATCTAGGTAACCTTCAACATTTAAATTTAATTCCTTTAAATATAGGCCTTGGATATTGGATTTGCTAATCATTTGCCATTGCCAATCTTCTGTGTGTTAGGAAAGCAGCCATTGAAATTGTATTATTCGTATGAAACTTTATCCTTTCATTCCTTGTACTGACACATGTCGTGATATGACCGTTGAAATTACATTCTATGTGGTGACTCAACATAACATGTCCTTTTTCATCCTTTTTCATTTGAGTTCATTTAGATTGATTTGAAATTTGTTGTGCATGTACTAGAGAATGCATTGGTGATCACCATTCATGACTTTACCAAGATATGTTAATGGCATGATACTCTTGAGAATGATTTGAAAAATCACTCTAATATGAGCTTTCAAAGAATCAGCTTTGTGAACAGCCTCCCGGCATTATGATTCTAAATATTTTTCATACGCAATCTCACCCAACTTATATATTTCTCATAAAGTCTCATTTTTCTCATTTACCCTATGTATGAGATTAATGCCACTTTAGGCAGCTATCTCATTTAATGAAAGAAGTAAACTGAAGACAGATATGGTAAAGCTAAAATACTTGAGCACCAACTGAAAATCATATATAAATCGTATTAAGCTATTCATTGCAAGAATTACCACCACTTTATTAATCAAAGTAACAATATGAAAGAAAGCTGTTGCAAAATATTCTACATATTGTATTTTATGAATTTTATTTGCCTCAATTCAATTGGACAATTAAACTTGTTACAGATACTTCATGTCAAAATCAAAGTTTATTAAACCTACATCCCAAAATATATAATTTCCTGAAAGATTTATCAGAAGAAAAAGATTAAATTATCGTACTCATCACAATCATTAGCTCTTCTTTAAGCAGGCTGTCTAAATCTAAAACCTATTGGGAAAGAGCAACAGAAAAAAAGAATAACTTTAACCGCAATTCAACACGCTCTTCGAAAGCCGAGCAGAGTAGCCGATGGATCAAACCATCTCAAAGAATCCACGATCTCAAACAAATGTGCCATTAGCAACAACCAACCAGAGCTTAATGTTCAAAATTTTAAGCCCCAGCCTTAGGTTTTGATTTTTGTTTCTTAGTATCCAGGGATGATAACCCCTTGCCGAGTCCAACAGGGGCCTGTTCTTGCACAGGCACACTTTTTTCAGCATCAGTTGAATCAACTGATGGAGGGCCGTTTACTTCGTTTTGGGCTCCATTTGCTTCCTTCTTTGCTACATCTTGTTCCTTTGTTGCTCCATCTGCATTCCCATTGTTTGCAGCATCAGGAGTCGCGCCTGAATTTATGATGTTCAAAAGTTGTGTAAGGGGCGGCACTGCCTGAACTGGTACACCATGAGGACGCACTAAGAGACCTCTTGCCGCAGCTTTCTTTCTGACTTCGGCCGCTGCTCGTACAGCCCTTTCATCGATTCCCCTTCCTCTGGGGAGAGCTTCACCTATCATTGCAGCATTGAGGGATTTGTTGGCAGCTGCGCCTGAACTTCCAGATCCCCCGGCAACTGCAGCAGCTTGGAATGCATGTATCAAATCAGGATGAGCCTGTCATCATATAAAATCCCTCGTCAGAAATATTACGTCAAAAAATGAGAGGAAAAAACTGTAGAATCGGATATTTATCACTCATAAGCCAATACAAGAACAAAATACATTCATTTCATGAAGCTTTTATGGTCCTTTTCTTGAAGTGATATTCTAAGAAGGTAAAAGCTAGAGAATGCCATTGTTGCTGATATCTGGTGTTGGAATAGAATGGATACATGTTGAATATTTGACAGGTCACTAAGACATGCTATATGACTATCAACGAGAAAAATCAAGCAGGGAATGTTGACCAAGAATTCAGCTAAATCTATTGAGTACGAAGTATTGGCTTTATAATTGCCAGAAAATAATGCATGCTAAATTAAAAGTACTTTGGCGTACCTTCAAGATATCAATAGCCTTCTGAGCTGAAGCTGCATTCAGAGCCTGACCTTTTTGCTTCTGAGCATTCAACTGCCAAAACAAGTAGTGAAATGTAAGATCATGCATGAGTTGAATGCAAGATTTTTCTCGGTCATTTATAGTCACGGAAATTCTAAATAAAACAAAAACATAAAGAATAAGAAAAAAAAGTCTGGAATTTGCTAATATAGCAAGGTTATTGCATCCCAAATAACCTAAC
Organism: Lathyrus sativus; assembly: GCA_963859935.3. Classification (NCBI taxonomy): domain Eukaryota; kingdom Viridiplantae; phylum Streptophyta; class Magnoliopsida; order Fabales; family Fabaceae; genus Lathyrus; species Lathyrus sativus. Next base: position 48,516,635 of record OZ012739.1, read on the forward strand.
CTTTCGGTTTAGGGTATAAGGTTATTAAACCTGCAGGCATCCAAAATAACCTAACCATAGAAAAGCTAACTCCCCTCCCATTGGATCAATCACCAGCCATCTACTACCACCACCAATAATCTCATTCGAACACCTCTCACACGACTATGCACCACCAAACTAAAGCCCACTCTGAACTAATTTGCCGCCTTCTAACTACCATTATTGATCTCAAACAATTTCTTATCGTTTCGACAAACACTTTCTACCCCTCTACCTCAAAATAATGCAAGAACGTATGCAAAAACACAACCTCTCTCCTCATCTTCCTCTTATCCCTGTGTCCGTTCCCTGATTTTCTGTGAACTATTGTCTAAATCCCCTAATTACTGTAATAAGTTCTGTCTTTCTTGAGAAACTAGTTAAGTGCAAATAAATGATGAGTTTTCCATTTGGGAATGTAAAACTGTGAAGTGAAGATACCTGTAGCTCCCGCATCTTAAATGTATTCATCCAGTTTTGTGAGTCCCGAGTCCTAGAATCATCTTCACCAAGTTGTTTAACAAGTATATCATATGTTTTTTTCTCGTGCTGCAACACCAAATTTTTAAATCAGTCAACCACCAACTGGTATTACTAAAAACCAATTATTCCACTACATTTACCTGGTGAGAGAGCTTGAAAGCACCCATACAATTAAATGCAATGGCAAGTGCATGATAACAAACAGCTGTTTGAATATGTTGCTCGCCAAGAAGCCTTTCGTTTTTCTTTAAAGCTTCTTGCAGATAACGAAGAGCTGTGTTCATCTTTCCTATATCCTGATACATCATTGCCACATTTATGAAAGTTGCTGCAACATCGGGATGATCTGGCCCTGATGACAAACTTAACAAAAGCAAAGCACGTGACATATGGCGAAGGGCAAGTTCTGTCTGGTTAAGTCCATGGTAGAACAGAGCCATATTTCCATAGCTGCACCAACAATAATATGGATCACAAAAATGTTCTAGACCAAAAAAATTAACACCATACCCTCAATTTTGAAAACTGGAGCAGCCTTTGAACCAATTAGGAGGTTCAAGGTTTAGAATATAGATATATAAGACAGTGCAAAACAATATATGCCAGGTATATCTGGAAAAAATTTACAAAAATTGAAACGCATACATGATCAAATTTCTATGACACGATAAAATGATCAAACAACCAAATAGAATTCGAAAAATGAGAAGTTAACAACAAATGACAACATTCACCTATGAGAAAAAGAAAAACCAAATAAGTCAAAAAAGGTTCCCAACAAAATATGAACCAGATTGTATGGTTGACATCAGCTTTTGATCTTTCCAGTTTTAGTGGTCTGACTAGTCTAGTCAAGTTTTCGAAATCATATAAACATCTTGATTTCCCACTTCGTTTTGTAGGCTAGAGTAACAGCCAATTTGTCTTGACATAATTACAAGAGATACAACTATATGCAAAAAGGAAAAAGATTGTAGAATATATAATCCAAAAATATTATACAGGTAAATCAAGATGAGAATAGAGATACCTGTGAGCAGTGTCAGGATGATCTAGACCAAGACAACGCTCATTTATAATTAGCTCCTTATGTTGTTGCATAATAGCGCCAGCCATATCTCCAGCATGATACAAAACCATTGCAAGATACCTGAAAATCAATCATTCTACTGAGATCAAATGCATAACACAAATAAATTAACTTAGAATTAGATAAAATTCTATGGCGAAGATATAAATGTTGGCCGTGAATCTTATATGAGTAAGCAACTAAAAACCGCAAATGAGAGTTAAGTTGCATCCATTATCCCAGGTCTAAACCAGCATGGCAAGCAGAATTGCATATGATAGAAAGCCGTGATTGAACTAGAAAAGAATTTAACATCGTATGACAACATAAAAGAACTAATTATTAACATACCGACAGCAATTAGCAACCTCCCGGTGCATGGGACCAGTAACCTGCAGGTTATTTAACAACAATTATTTTATGAACAAGCAACTAATCCATAAGAAAAACAAAAATACTGAATTCATGCCTGTTGTAAAATGGAAAATGCCTCTGAAAATAAAGTGTAGGCTTCACCGAGCATGCCCTGCATCAAACAATACTTACACATTAGCATCAACAGTAAAAACATGCACACACACAAAAATCATTTACCAAAAGTCCATATATTTGTTTCATATTATACTATTTTAACACATTTGAAAGTGCCATCTTATGAAGTACAAATCAAGTGCAACGTCAAGAAGATAGCCTGATAGTATTGAAATATTTGGGTTTTGGTTTAGCCTAAACAAATCCATCCAAAAAATTAATTCTCTCCATGTGTGAGATATTGAAAACTATGCAAAACATACTAACCACCAGTTAGAACAGTACATTAAGGTATTACTCCATTCCTATATATTGGCAAAGAGGTCTGTACTGATAACTAACAGTGACTTGCTAAAAATTACCCAAACCACCCACTACAAGTCCATTTCTTTTAACTTCAAGGGTATTTGAATATACTATTTTACATAAAATAAATAAATATAGAGCATGGTAAAAACCTCAGCCAATTGAAGTTTTCCAGTTTCCACAAGTTCCTTGGCTTCAGAGCATGAAGGAACTGAATGCTTGACCACGGGACGGAGATCAAATACATCTGATGTTTGGAATGGTGTTGGAGAACTAAGATCATATTTACGTGCTGCTACGGTTATACCAACCTGAAAACAAACATTGTCAAGGTATGGCACCAACACTAATTTAAAAACATCAGTGGTAAAAGGCACTATAAAAGAGTTTATAAGTTAGACTGTATTTTAACTAAATTTTAAAATATTTACCGAGAGCAAGTACAAACATGTATTCCATGACAGAGCACAGTCAGAATTATCAAAATGCCCAAGGTATTGTAAGTAAATGTGAAAATATCATACTATTTTCATAACACAAAATGGAAAGGACAGTTTTAACCTATCTGTTCTGAAATGCATTGAGATACAAGGTTAAGGTTTTAAGTGTTTTTGATGATCTAAAAGATCACGTCAAATAAATTGAGAAAAAGTATTAAAATAGAATTTTTCAATACCTTTATGCTATTGGAACTATTAAAAGATTATGAAGCCCTACCATGAAAAGTCTTAACTATTTACTACAAACAAATTCAAATTGACTAAACTGCAAATTATTGTGATGTACCTTCAGACAGAGGTTACGAATAACAGAAACTTTCTTAACACGTGACCTTGCATCTTCTGGCAACTCAAACTGCAACAGATTGACATGTATAAAAGCAGAGTTACAGAATATACAAAGATGCAAACACGACAAGCATTGTAGTTTAATTTCATTGTAACTAAAGGAATTGGTGTTAAGATGACATATATTAGAACTTGACAAATAATATTGATCTATAGAGCAATTCCCAAAATGAAAACTGCACAGCCAAGCCCTTCACTCAATTTAAACAGTTAATAACATAATGTAAATACTAAATACTTTCAAAGAAGTTTAAATGGATTATAAACACCCTAACTAGGTGTCTGATACAAGACCTCTAATTAAGTGTGTGTGTGTGTGTGTACTAGGAGGAATATGAACTAGCAAGAAAGGATTGACATTTTCTGTGTGTGTGTGTGGGGTGGGGGAGGAGAGGATAAGGGTCTGTCAAATACCCAGGGAAGGGACTTGTATTTTGTACTCCAACTTCTACACTAGATCAAATTGATCAGTGGAAGCTTTCTTGAATAAAATATTGTATTATTCTATACAAGTCATGTTCTCTTTGGGGGTTCTATCAGTGTCCCCTTTGATATCATATATTGCAGTTAGGCAATAGTTGATACCTCATATTTGACCATCGCGAATTCTTTAATCTCTGCCCAAAGAGTGTCAGAGCTCATATTCATATATGAAGGTTGAGTCTTTCTTAAAGATGTTTTGCCATTCCATCGTGCTTGTCCCTTGGAATTCTTTCCTGAAGACCGATGCCCTGCATGTTCCTGTAAATTGAAGAGCTAGGATTACAAACTCGTTAACAGGGAACTTCAAAGCTTATAAATTTTTCTATGAAAGCAAAAGCTGCATAGAAATAACCTAAGAGAAGGAAAAGTTCACAGATTAGTTCACCGATCACAGCTAAAATGAACAAACAAATTAAGAAATATAAGTTACAGTTATCTTAATTTTCAACCATACGGGACATGCCTTTTTAGGAGTTCTGGACACTGTGAGATTAGTAATTAATTTTCCACCAAAAGCATGACAATTTCCAAATAGGCAGTTCAAGAAATGAGATATTGCTGCTGCAAGATCATGATCCTCTGTGTCTCTCAACAAGTCCTGCAAACAGCACATGATTTTCCACCCATATCAGAAAGCAAATTTAAACATCATTTATGTTCTCATGCAAGCAGATTAGGAGAATTTAAACGAGGATTGGCAGATTAAACTCTCAAACACTTACAAGGTATATAAATTATACATCTCAAATGAGGATTCAAATAGTGAATCAAAGACTAATCTACAAATCATCAATTGAAAGGTTCATGATTAAAACTCCCTCAGTCTCACAATGAGTTGACATATTTATTAAATAAATTTACCCCAAAATGAATGACCCTTTCAATTTTGATTACAAAATTAATGGTTTTTCCAATTGTACCCTCTAATTAACAATATTTGCAAGTTGCATCACTTTCAGTTCAATATCTTCCACTTAGCATTTAAGTAGTGGTGAATTCTTTCTCTATCATTTATACATTTGTTAATAAATGCTCAAATTGGTCACTCATTTTGAGATGGGAGGAATAATTAAAAACATCATAATATATATTTTCAAGCAATAAAATATTATAAGCATCTCGATATTAGTATTTTAACAAATCAGTCTAAATAAGTTGTAATATAAACACCAATACTATTCTTTCTCTATTATTTATACATTTTCTAAATAAATGTTCAAATAGGCCACTTATTTTGAGACAGGTGAATAATTAAAAACATCACAATATACATTTTAGAGCAATAAAACATTATAAGCACCTCAATATCAGTACTTTTTCAACAAATCATTCTAAATAAGTTGTAAGATAAACCCCAAGTAAAGCAAAATTTAAGTTGTAATTGTCTAAAGGATAAAATTATTTTTTATGACATCACAAGGAATGCACTCCAAAAATAAAAATGAAGACAAAACTCCCATTACTGTTATAGAAGACCAAAATGCATTTGATCATTTCTGTCCGCCATTATTCAGAGTGCTTAAAGTTCCGACATGAATTAGAAGACAACAACAACATCCTACCGTTATCTCACTTAGTGGGGTTGGGTATATGGATCAAATGACGCCATAATCTAAATTAGACACGCTTTAATGTGAATTAGAAGATCAAAGAAAATTTTCACCTTGATAACATGCTTTGCTGATCTGACAACAATCTCATTATTACAGAGATCCCACAGATGAGGTAGATGTTTAGTCCCCTCCGCCACCTTCACAAAAATATGGGCATATCAGAAGTAATATAAGAAGTATTTATCAAGAGACAAGTAAAGCTATGTCGAGTAAAACATCAAATAAAATGGCATACAATTCGCTTGACCAGCTATCAAAAAAAAAATTCTACAGAGCAGTTCAACCAAAAAATACAGTGCTCACCTTGCCAATATAGCGAACATTAATACCACAAGCGTGGAGTGCTTCTGTAAGTGTCTGGCCATCCATAGGTGAAACTTCTAGTGTGCATAGGTCTTGTACAAACTTTGGAAGTACAACATCAGTAAGATATTGACTAACTTTTCTCACATTATCTTCATCAGCTGCTATTTCCTAGTGAATATGATCAAACAGAACCACGTAAGAATGTAAGAGGTTTAATGGTGTTTTCAAGCAGAAAATACACTCAAACAACACACATCATGAGAAAATAATGGCCAAATGCAACATCACATGATGGAGGACATTGAAAGGAAAGATATATAGTTAGAAGAAGGTAAATGCAAAAGATTAAAAAAACCTCTGCACTCCCGGCCAATTTGAATTCAGTGAAGACATTAGGATTGAATACAATATCCTCCTTAGAAACAGAAACTTTACTAGATGCAGATGCATGCTCTTTAACATCCTCAGTTTTTTCTGTTTTTTCTTCCTGCAGAAAACAGAATATTCTTACCAGCTGATTTTGGTTGCTGAACATAACAACTAATCAAATCACAAAAGCACGAGCATTTTTTTTGAGGCAACAAAAATTTTACATGTTTTTCAGCCAGCTGAAAATTGTGACAGATTGGATTGAGAAGTTTGTTTCAAAAAAAACAATTATACTTACTGGCTTGTCAGCATCAGTGGCATTTTGAGATTCAGTGGATGTGTTTTCTTCCCCTTGAGAATTTATTTCCTTAGACTTGGATGCATCGGTTGCCTGGACCTATTCCAACAAAGGGCAAGCTGTGTAAAACTGAATACACAGAAAATCCATATATTGTTGACACTGACGTAGAATGCATACCTGGCAAAAGGCATTGATTAATTCTGGTCTCAAGATACAAAATCGAGAACCGGGTCCACTATAGTTGGCATCACGAGGAGTAACCCTCAACAAATCAAGAAGATAATGCCTGATCATGTCACAGAAATTGCAGAGCATCAGTGCACAGCATTAGCACAATAGTTTAAAGATTAGGATAAAACCCAATATGTAGGTAGGCCCAGAGAAGGTACAGGTCAAAATCCAAATGCGAGACTAATTAATGCATGGGGCGAAAATATGACGTATTCTAAAAACAAATAGCGGCAAGTGAGAGTTAAGATACAGGTGTTATGTCGCCTGCATAGTGACGGTGTCACAATCAGTTATACCGAGAGATAGGTGGTAGAGGATAGTCTAAAAGTTAGTGAAACCTTCGGTTATAGGCTTGGGCTAGCAGCTCTATGAGCTGAGGAGGGATATTACTCTCTAACGGTTGTTTGGGATTTTAGAGGAAATTGAGGCGAGGAGAAGGGTTGTTTGGAATAATAGTTGTTTTGTATAATTTTTTGAAAGAAGGGAAGATGTGTGTACTGTATTGTATAGACTGTCTTCCCCTCCCCTTGTTTGAACCAAATATACCCTTATATTGAAAATAAATAACATATAGAAAACAGCAAGAGGGCTTTAAAAAGAATCAAATTTATGACAAAATGTTCAAATCAAAATATTTGGTGTAGTTGGATATTATGCCTTTCCTACAATGGCCGTGGTAATTCTACAGAAGGACGCCAATAAACAAAACACAATAAATTGAACAAAAATAACTACCGATCGTCACCACCAACAATCCCCTTGCATTCTACAGGTGCAGCTAATTTGAAAACATTTCCAGATCCATCAAGGACTGAATGTTCCTTCAGATGAAGGCGTTTGGCAGCATCTGACACCTAACATAAGAAAAGCTTAGAAAAGATACAAAAAAAATCCATCTGGTAGAGAAAACAGCTAAAAAAATGTATAGTTACAGTATACAGATATGCAGCCTTAACATACACATATTTTCCCAGGCAGCAAATTGTTTATCATTTAATGTCACCACATTAAATATGACAGTCGTGCATCCAGTTTTCAGTGAATGAAGGTCAAATCTAACTGCATCACTAAACGAAATTAAACTAACTTCCCCACCCTTCTTACCTTAGTATGAAAGTCTTCATTCCAGCTAATTTTCTTTCCATTGTCAACTGAGCCATACAAGAGAGAGTCTGACTTGTCCCCTTGAAGAATGCCTGGCAAAACACTCTGCGGCACAATATATAATTGAAATCAAAACAGCAATTTAATTGAGAACAATGACTCAGGTTAGTTAGAATTTAGTATAAATCTTTTGTAGGTTGCATACGGCTTCAAGATAAATATATTTTTTTACTATAAAAACATGAATTAATAGAAAACATAGAGACATCATAAACGTGTGTTGCTTAAGTGTCAATACTGATATAACAAATGATATTCAGACACAAATTTGACAGCAAATTTTGGTAACAATTTGGTTGATGACAAGTATATTGTGGTTAATTGTTTTTAGTGAATGAATAATCAGTTGCAACATTTCATTACATATATTGGTCATCCATTGAGAGTAACTAATCATGTATAAAAATTGCATATATCATCCAAATTGTTGTCATTTTGCATCAAAATAACACAGCTCTACGATAAATGTTAAGTGAGTACTTTAAAAAAAAAATACTGACTTCTTAATACCATTGAGAGTAACTAATCATGTATAAAAATTGCATAAATCATCCAAATTGATGTCATTTTGTATCAAAATAACACAGCTCTACGATAAATGTTAAGTGAGTACTTAAAAAAAATACTGACTTCTTAATACCAATATGTATAAACTACTGTGTTGATAATTGTCACAATCCAACAATTGCAAAAGTCTAGGCTCTTATAAGTGATGACACATGAACAAGTCTATATCATATTTCTAACATGCGCCCTTGTGCAAAGACATTTTCGCCTTACAATTTACTGGTAAATTTTGTTCAATTATTGAAAAAAAATTCAATAGAAGAATGATGGTGGCAACTAGCAATGACAGCAGACCATTTGGCCATGGAGTCTCTAATACCATGCCATTTGATAAATAATTTTCCTAAATAAGGAAAAGCATGGGTAAAATTTCCAAATAGACATGTGCGTGCTCCTTAGATAAAGAAACATCAGACAGTATAATAACAAACCAATCTTATAGATGAGAAGAGAGAAGTTAGCAATATATGAATTTGAGCTTTACTACACACCTGAGCTACCACTCTGTGGCCCCTGTAGTCAATTATTGCCATCGCAAGATTGTAAAGCCCAGGGACATCAGCTTCCTGGTAAGCCTTGGTGCCCTTCAAATCATTGTTTGCCGAAGCATATGTAGCTTGCTCATTCTCAGCCAGCTGAGCTTCAGGAGAAACGTCTTGAATGATTTCTGTGCTATTATCATCTTCCAAACTTGAATCTTTCCCCCCATTGGAAACCGGACTGTCTCCATGAGGTCGGACAAAAGAAGTTTTATCCGAAGAATTTTGCGAAGTGCCTGTGCAGCATGTTTTTGAATTACCATCTGTGTGTTTCTTCGACAGCTTATCAAGGTCAGCATCAATAGCAAAACTAAAGAAAATATTGTTGTGCACGTACCTATTAACAAAATTACAGTAATGAGTCAAAAGGCATTCACAAGTCAAAGGAAAACTCATGTTGGGAAGAAGCGGTATCACATGCATAACAAAGCATGACTTTTGAAAACCACAATCTAAAAAGAATTTACAAACACAAAAATGATGTTACATTATAATGACATGGTGTCTTTTGCCAAAACTATGTAGCATACTTGGAAAGGTCAAGAAGAGTCATTAAGACATGGCCAGGTTTTTTACAATGAAAAATGTTGGGCCAGAGAATGAATAGTTCCAATCCTCCCAAACCCCAAAGAAAAATGTCATGCAACTTCCACTAAAGATCATTTTTCAAATTTTCAGAACAATAAAATATCAAAATGCAGGAAAAACTATTTGAATTTATTAAAGAAAATAAAATTTCAAGAACAAATTTAACAAATTCCTTAAGATTTAATTAAAACAGTTCAAGACAACTAACATGTGAAAGCATTCTGGATCGGTTGGATTTATAGGAGGAATACAGCCACTGATCACTCCAGTAGCACCATTAATGGCTGCATCAACAAAGTCTGATGTCACTTTATAAAGTGCCCTATCACGCAAGATCCTGCAGTAAACAAATGACCCAAGAGATGAAGAAGGCTACCAAATCATTACCATCAGATAACTAAAGAACAAGCATACTCCCAATGTTATCAATCTATGAATGAGAGAAAGTGAAGGTACCTCTCCTGTGGAGTTGTATGAGAAAATTCACGACAGGATTGCAGCTCCTCATTCCAGTCTCTTTGCATGCCAATTGGCTCACTTCCATATAGAAGAGTCAAGGCGTTCTCAGCCCTAGAAGCATCGCGTCTGTGGTCTGCAAACACATCAAACTATATTATAAAATACATCAAGCCAGCTTAAGGTTCAAAAGAAATCTGCAGGATTCCCATAATTTTAAGCTACTAAGAAGTTGACTTCCAAATCATGTACACATATATAACAGTAACATACTGAAGCTTTAGTCCTACAAGGCAAGGTTGGTGTTATGTGTTTAGTTAAAAGCCAAGTAGCCTATCTGACTCTAGATCCTTTTAATAATTTAGGTTAAGAGTCTTTCTTGGTCTTCCTCAAATTCCTTAAGTGGCATATCTATTGGCTTTCTTCTCATGTACCATTGAACCTCCTTAGGAACAATTATACCATCTTTCAGTCAATTGGTACTATTTCAACTTTCTCTCAATTGCACTCATCCTTAATCTTATCTGCTCTTGTATGTTCACTCATCCATTGCAATATCTGCAACTCTATAGCATTCATCTCATGCTCTTGCTAGCATTAACTATATCACACACACTAACTAAAAGCAACTGCATTTTCTCAATCATCCTTCATTAGCACTTCGAATTTTCAGATCCATTCGAAAAAGCTACAGGATATGATGAAATCATGAAAAATTGATTCCATCTTGTTGTAAACAAAAAAAGTTGGAGAAATTTATTCGTCACACAATTATCTGGTCATAGCACCATTGTCCACAGTTGGCCGAGTTGAAACCTACCCACTAGATCAAAATATTAAAAGGTGATAAAAAAAACTATTTTTCATTAAAAATTCATTATTACAGATAACAAATAAAGAAATATACAACATAACATTAAAGGTGAAAAAAACAACAAAAGTGTCAAATTCTGGAGCAGAAATATGAAATAAAAAAATTCAACATGAACACCAATGACATAAAAATGTCAGAGGCTGAGCTTACCAGGAATCGGGTGCAAGCCAAGCCAAGAATTAGGTGGCAACAACGACTGGACATTTTCAAAAGGATGAGCAGAGGCCCTGCCTTCCAATATTTCTCGGAATGCTTCAAAATTGGACAATGTAAGATAAGTTCTGGTTGTCGAGGTAAAATTTTAAGAAATTTAAGTGTGAAACAATTACTATGCAGTTACAGTTTACTACCTTTTTTGAACCTGGGGCTAATCTTCTGCAAGAGAGCAACAAGCGTTGTTGCTTCAGAAGTAGCCTTACTTGGCCTTGGATCGAGAGTGTTTGCTGAGCTTGAGTTGACATAAAACAATTTTGTACTTCCCGTAATAGAATATTTATTTCCCTCAAGAGTTATTACATCCAAATAAATCAAATCTCCAACAAGCCTGCACATCAGAGAGTATCCTTGGCAAATACATAAACTAAACAATGGCGTGAAATTAAACAGAAGAGGATGTTTCTCGAGTTACCTTCGATAGCTTGGAGGAGGATTGAATGATGAAAAAACTATGCTCTCTACACATTTAATATCCTTCAATGGGGATGATAACAAATTACTCAATGAGCCAGAAATGTCTTCCATATAACCAAGTCCATCAAGCTCAGGAACCTCAGTCTTTACGGTATCTAATATTTAAGCAAATGCAGAAGCAGACTAGTAACTAAATATTTCAGAAAAGATACAAACTAAAACATTAATATAAAAAAAATTCAATATAGTGCAGGAAAATTATCATATACCTCCTGAATTTGCAGCTTTATTTTGTGCTATCTCATTTTGTAGGGCAAGTGAAGTTGATAGTGAAGCATGGAGGTTAGAAAGGGAAAGCAATTCTCTTGTACGGTGAACATGAGCCCTTATAGATCTATCATCATAAAATGCTGCAAAGACAGTTTATAATACATTATTACATTATAATGCACAAACATCTAATCATCTTAGTGTAAGAGCAAAAGTTTGTACCAGGAACCATTTCCAAGGAGCAACCACCGGTAGTAATATCAGCTACCTCAGAAATTTCATTATAATCTTCCATCTGATGAGTGGATCCATCTTTTGTGAGCAGAAGCAAGTCGTAGCATGTAATAAAACATGTCTCGGGAGCATCAAGAAGGAATTGTCTTATATCCATCACAGAGTCTCCTGGATTCAACTGTAAAACGATTGAACATAGAAAATGATTTCCTTGATATATCATCAAAATGTGGCACATGTAAATTTCATATGATATAGTTCAAAAGGTCAAAATGCAGAAATCAAACAAATTTTATGTAACTGAGAACTCGTGTAGTATTTAAATCTCTGACAAGATCATTAAAGAAACTCTGAAGTCTTAACTCTCAGTTTCTTAGTGTGAATCTATCAAGCTTCACAATGAAATCAACTCACCTGAAGCTCAAGTTTGTCCCCATTTTGTGTTTTGACAGAAACAGGGTATAGTTGAAGATCACCTGCACCATCAAGATGGGAAAGATATTAGTTATTAAGTGAAATGAACTTCTATCATATTCATTACAAGCAAAAAAGAAATAAATTTTGACTAACATTTTGCATAGACTAATAACCACAATTGGAGCACATAAATTATCAAAAAGATGTGAATAGTATAAAATAGGATAAAATCTGCACAATCATCTAAGGAAAGGGGATCAGCTCTAGGTCTCTCATATACAATTGGCAAAAACAAATTTACCATCTAAGATTACACATTTACTATTGGTATTTCTTTTTCTCAACTAAAACCAACAAGATTTACAAAAATGACCCATCCAGCATGGGTTAAAAATTGATGAGATTCTAAATTTCAAAAGATTTAATTATGCAATAACTCATTTAGATTTGAGTCTGGAATCTTCAGTGTTGGTAGGGAATATTGTCTACCCGTGAAATCGAAGTTACAAATAGCATAAATTATTTCCTGCAGTCGAAAGAAAAATGAACTGGCAAAGAGTCTGTCGAAATTAGGTTTTAACTAATAGCATAAATTACTTCCTGTAGTCAAAAGAAAAAATGAGAAGTAAAAGAGTCTGTCGAAATTAGGTTTTAACTACTACACAACAAGTTCAGTAACAACAAAATATTCTATGAGGTGCATTCAATTCATTTATTTTAAGATTCAGCTATGCCCAACGTCAACATTCTAGTATCTTCTACAGCAAAGCATGAATCAATAATGTGTTCTCGAAGTAACAAACACCCAAGCAAGCCCGAGAGGTAGACACTGCTTCAGGCATCAGAATTTACAACAAACATTTGAAATGTAGTTTTAAATCATGATATTATCGAAACTGAAGAAAATCACAAGCTGATATAGCCAGAAATGAGGTCACAAAGCGGTTATCGATATTTTTGAAGCAGCAACACTGCAACCGCATTAGGAATCACAAACCACAATTTAAAATCGTTAAAGATGCACTTAAATAAGGTATGCACTTTTACTTTATTCTCTAAGGAAAATAAATGCAAATTAGTTGTTACTGATATTCTTTCCAAACATTCAGGTGTTTTCTTAATATGATGCTCACTTTTTTGGTCGATAGTGCCAATGTTTTAAAAAACGGTCTGCGACCGCGAAAACGACCGAGACAAACATACAAACACTATTTCAATTCAACACAAAAAAACAATCTTCCCAAACCAGATTCACCTTGCTTAGGTTGATTCCCATCTTTCTCAGCTTCTTTCTCGCTCGCCTCTGAATTCACAATAGTAGCATCACCTACTGCTGCAACTTCTGCTGCATCAGTTGTAGCAGACTCTGTAACGGCTTCCACCTTATCAGTCGGCGGAGCATCGGCCTGAACCGACTCTTCCACGACAGTCGAGGCAGCAACAGCAGCAGGATGTGACCCTTTTCTGTTCCTCCCCTTGTTTGATTTTCCAGCCATTTTCTCCCTATGTATAATCCAAACAACCAAATCAATACACACTAAAAAAAACTAATCTAAAATACTTAACTAGTATAAATCAATATCTTATCTTGTAATAATCACAAACAATCGCATCCTGAGTAACAAAAATCAAAATCAACAATATTTAACAAACTTAAAACTTCATAAACCACCATAAATTAACCTAATGACATCATATAATTATTAAACAGTATTTATCAAAAGATTAACATTAAAAAAAACGAAAATTCAAAGATAAAAAAAAAAGTTTTAACGATAATCAGGATCAGTAATTAATGCTACTATAAATCGTAACTGAAAATTAAAAACTGAAAGTAATTCACACGTTACAAAACAAACCTATATGAAACCCAAAAAGTGATAACATTAATAAAAGCGATTAAAAGTAGCTTAATTTCCACAACAAAAGCACACCATACAAAAATTCGCCGAATAAAATAAACTCAAATTTTAATTGAAAATTAACAAATTTTAACGAGAGAGGAAGATAATTAACGAGGAAGAAGATTGTATTTACCAGAGATAATAGGAGTTGAAGAAATGTAGGTGGAGAATGAATTTAGAGAAGAAAGAGCATAGAAAGGAGTAAAAGGGTTTTAGAAACGCTTCAGAGAGGGGAGTGAAATGAAAAGAAGTGGCTGTGAGAGGCGGCTTCTACGTTGTTTTCACGTGAGAATCAGAAATGTGTTGGTGTAATGATTTAGAGAACCCATAAGTGTTATGGGCTTGGGCCTTCTAGTTTTTTATCTTTTTTATTAGGCCCAAAGCAAGTGATTTTTTAACACCCTATACATTACTAAGACATCACGTGAAAATACTAAAATGCTCTCACATTTTAGAAATATATTTTCGGATACATCCAAGCACACACAATTTAGGAGCGTGTCTTTTTTTTATCCGGAGATGCATCTCTGAAATCTGCTTGTAGATGCATCTCCGTAACATTGTGAAATAGAAACAGAAGCAAAAAAATCAGAAAGTTGTATTTTTGACAAAATAAATATTGTGAATTGGTGTTGCCAAGAATAAAACAAAGTATGAGAAAAAGATTTGAGTTTTGTTAACAAACATAAGAAACCCTATTGGGTTTTATAAAAGGGAGAGAAAAAGGAAGAAGAATAATAGAGAATTGGTTAAAGTTGTTTTACTATTCAATTTCTCAATAAGGGTTCAAAGATCACAAGTGACAATTAACCTTTCTCACCCTAATTAGGATTTGCATCACACAACAAAGGTAAGAGATTAGCATATTATTTATAAGAAAACTAACATACTTACCTAATGGGCTTTTACAAATAAACTCATTACACAAGCTAACTTAGGGAGCAAGTTAACTTAAACAATTGGCCTTACAATTAAGGTCCAATTCGACATACTAACTTAAATTACAAATTAATATATTTCGATAGCATGCTTGAACAGACTTCGACTACACAAATCCTGTCAAAATATCAAGCTACTCTTGTCGACAATAAAATTAGGATTTATAACATAAAAGTAACATTACATGTGTGATGTTAACATAAAATCAAACACTACGTATTAATATCCAGATGGACGCTTCAACATCTTCACAATATCTTTTACCGGTCTTAAAATCGTCTCTTCCAACTCGATCGGAACTTTTGTTTCGAAAGAGAAAAATGTATTCCACACAACTCTTACATCTGCATCCATATTGAGCTCATAGTTGTTGAACTCAATCTTTCATTCATTGTTAATTGATGGTGAACGGTACTCAAACTTCACAATTTTTCGATCATCTTCGTAAAATAGAAGATTATGCATTTCACATTGCAGATCTACAAAAGCGTTGTACTCATTGATCTTAAACTTTCGCTCAGGTGTCGCGTTGGAGAATGAGACATTTGCGACATACCAAATGGTGTTTATTTATGACATTAGTTGTTTGTATGAAATAAAAAAATAAAAATCTAAATTTATAGAAGTTGTAGACAAATGTGGACCTCAAAAATTCTATCATGTATCAGTGTTGGTTTTGGAGATACATTTCTTGTATCACTCTATTATTTGATTCCGAAAATACATCTCTGGAATCTCTCCTGAACCAGACAGAAAATACAACCTGTGTGTTTTGTTTGACATATAAACAAAATTTTCGACAAACCAAAATGTATTAAAATATTTGAAATTGCATATATTACACTTCATTAATATTAATACATAATTACATACACTTAATTGATGACGAAAAACTAAAACGAATTAAAAGATTTGTCGCCGGCTAAATTTATAAGTATAGGCGGTACCTCTTTTGACTTTTAATATTGATCAATTTGGCGAACTCTTACATCCTTTTCATAAATTGGTCCGCCAAGTCTCGGCTTTTGTTGTTGAATGAGTTGTCCACACCACTGATGAAAGTGGTATAGGGCATCCCAGTTTCAAATAAACTTGAATAGTATCGTGATTTTGAAAGTCACCCAATACACATAATATGTTCATTTGAATTTTGAGGTGGGGCGGTTTGTAGTGGGGAAAAGGTTTCCAAAAACATGTATCTTATAAGATCAATACACGCTCTATCATACACGCATGATATGAGATGACCTATTTTAGAGAAGCGCATCCATTTTTCCTCTAGTGCCTATCCACAAATACAAAGAACAAGAGACTCATAAATTGCATTTAAAAAAATTCTTTTTGTAAAGTCGTGTGTATGATTCTTTATGGACCCTCAAATCATGGATAAGTAAATGGAAGACAAGTGTGTGATTATCTTATCCTTTAACGAGTAAATTCGAAATAGCTCGATAACCACAATTACCGTCACCCTCAACATTGATGATTCATTCGATGTATTTGTGCATAAAAACTGGCATCTCGTCAATGAATGGATTTTTTTTTAGATGTAGTTTGTTAATGCGAGCTCCTTTAGAAACACTTTTTTGAGATTTTGGAGTTAGTGAGTCTGAAAAAACTTTGTCAACATGTTTAAAATACGAAGGAGAATGCATCATTGAATTGTCACTCAATGTAGGCTTGACCTTCTTCGAAGCATTTTTTGTTTTTATCCGGTTGAGAGGGTATTTTCAAGTCAGTGGTTTCTGGATAAGCAGTATTCCTCAATTGTTCATTGATGTGGAGTTTCATATTGCCATCGACTTTAAAAATCTCTCTTCTATCATTTCCCATTCGGTCAAGATAGAGATATTCGATTTACCAACTTTCATGACACAATCATCATCAAATCTAAGCATTTTCCAATGACTGCAATCTTCATACATTCTTAACGAGCTACCAAGTTTTTGTTATAAGACAAGTACATGGGAGATAATAGGTTTTCACAATTGTGCAACCACACTTTGCACTGTCAGAGCCTACGCTATTATCTTGTTTATCTTCGTGAAAAATATAATTCAATCTGCTCAAGATGTGTTGCCGACCAACTGAGAATAAAGATTGTTGTCTTTAAATATGTGTTCTAAAACTATGATGCTCCGATCAAATGATGTTTGTATCTCGTTATGTTGGTTCTGGATCATTTTGATCATAGAGTCCCAATCATTTTCTTCAACGTAGCATGAGCAGACTCAACTCGGTTTGTTGTTGTATTTCTAAGGTGACTAACCTAATCGTTCCATGCACAGACAATTTTCTTCTTCACCTGGTCCAAAAAGATTTTTCTAAGTTATGAAATTTTATGGTTTTTTGCACTACTTTCCAAGGCCATAAATTCCTCCTCAAGCAACCATTTTTTTGCTCCAAAGATCAAATTGAAGAGCTTATTCCATATTACAACTTTGTTCTTGAGGATGATTTCCCCAAAAAAATAAATAGATTGGGAGATATGAAGCCATGAAATGGTAGATTCTTTGCCCCTTTGAATCTAGACACTTAGAAATTTTTCAATCAGAATTTGCCTTGTAAAAGTAGTCAACTTTACAAGCATTTTTCACTATGATCCACATTGATTCAAGACAAGCTTCCAACATCAAAATTGAATTATGTCATCTCAGCTTTCCAAAATATCCAAGAACATCCATTTATCTTACTTGAGCAAGAAGACATGAATTTTATAATAGGCCATGGTTGAAACTGAATTCTCAAGACAGTTTCTACACATACTTGTGCCACACGATTTTGGAGTGAGTTTTGGGCAATTTCTAAGCTTGATCTCTACACATATTCAACATCAAAATCATAAAACACCGTGTGCTCTACAAGATCACGACAGAATTTCCAAAATTCTATCCCTTTGCATGTGAAAAAAAATCATTCCAAAGCTAGGAACTTAAGTTTTATCCTCTAGCATTAAAGTGCAATAATGAATTGATCAAAAACCACCACAATTTGTCAAAGAATGATCAAAACACCAAGGATCGATATGCAATCTAAGGAATTAAATCTCCAAAAGATCATATTGTAGCCATGTGAAAAATAGGTTATGTGTACCTTAACACTCAAGTAATAGGTGCATATCATTACTCTTTGGATAATGGCATGTATCCTAATCCAAAGATTTTCACAAATATCTGAAACATTTTTATATAAATAGAGATTATTTTGCATCATTCAAAACACACCAAAACATTGCAAAGACTTGTTTTCTAAGAAATCCTACTCCTTCCAAAATTCAAAGTTTAAAAAAAGTGAAAACTTGAATTCTCAATTCAAGGTCATTTCCAACCAAACCAGACATTCAAACACTTCATATACGTTATATATAAGTGATCCAAATCATCACCTTGCTTCTATAACACCAGAAACACATCCTCCGTATCCCACCTTGCACCAAGTTGTAGATTGATTTGGTCAGGGAGTTCAGAAGGTTTCAGTTTATTTTAAGCATTGCAACACAATCCTTAGAGGTCAAGGAAGTTGTTAGCATCAAGATATTGCATTTGGAACACCTCTATCAAGGAATTCGTTTTTCAGTTTGCAAGATAAGTTGATCTAAACTGAACTCTATGATTCATGCATCATACGAGATTATTTGAGTTACCAACATGTTTCTGGTAGTGTAAGGATCATTTCCCCTATATTAATTGCTATGAGATTTCATGTTTCATGTTTCATATGATATTTCATATCAGATTTTGCATTTAGGGTTCATGAGAGTTTTAGATTGATTTCTTTTGATACACTAAATATAAATGAAATTCAATTACACTATTGAATTCCTTGTTAAATTTTCAAAAACTTTGGTGTTTACATCATGTCATTTCATTGCATATTGAGAGAGTTAGCATTTTAAGATGATGAAGGTGATGATGAACACAAAGCTGAAAAACAACAATGGTGGTGGCGCTGTTTTTCAAAATAAAATGCATTTTTATATATTATTATTTCATTGCAAGTTAATTTAAAAATTGGCATTGCACCCCTGTGGTAATGCCCCGGTTTTAACAGTTTGTGTGTGCAAGGTCTGGGGTTCAAATCCCCTTCACCCCGGACCTTTTGATGTTATTTTTTTTTAACATTTTCACTTTAAAGGCTTAATATATTATTCAACATGCGTGTTATTTTTCAAACCTAAGGCACATGGCCCAGTGGTAGAATTTTAAGCTCATTACCCCAAGGGCGTGTTCAACACTTGTGGGAGCCATTCCCTAATTTTTTATCACTATTTTTCATGTTTTTCTTCACAACTTCATTCAATTATTTCAATAAGCAAAATTAATCTTTTTGAGCCAGTTTTTTGCAAACATCTCGTTTATCTTGTATATTTTGATAATCCATCAAAAAATCCCAAAAATAATATTTATTTTTGTCATTTTTACTAGGTTGAAAACTTGTAGTTTTAAAGTATTTTTCATACCTTTTCATGATTCCTTTTGATTATTCTCTTGACTAATTATACATGACTAGAGCTTCCACTTAAGTTTGGATTCCCTAAAACCCTTGATTCAACCATAATTGAATATATTGTTCATATGCTCACCTTCATAAAACTTAGGGTTTTGTTTATCCTTTGATATGTTCATCTGATCCATGATCATCTTGAATATATGCTTGCTTGAACTTTTTTGTGATTACTTCAATTGATTAAATCTTTGCTCACATATTCAAGTATTTCCTTCATAAACTCTCACCGTGATGAATATATCTACTTGTTTGATGTGCATTCACATGTTGGTATACCATGCTTGATCACAATCATGTTCATTTCATGCTTGATGACTACATTTGTTTAAAAGCTTAATCACTTTTGTCTTGTTAAGTTTCACTTGACATTTATGTTTATGACACTTGCATTCATACAACTGTTGCAATTCAATACTCATTCTTAAGTTTAAACTCAGTTCAAATTTTAGGATCCCCTTTAAACTATAACTTAGTTAGAACCCTAGGATCCCTTTTGAGGTTCTCAACTTCAATAAAACATTAGGATTCCCCTTGAAGTTTTCAACTTTATTCAAAACTTAAACCATAGCCTCTTGTGGCTTTAAACCTTCAAAAACTCAAACCATAGGCCCCTTTGTGGCTTCAACTTCAACTTCAAGTCAAAACCTAGCCAACCTTTTGCTTTAAATTCAAAACTTTTCCCCTCAGAGATGACACATGAATCATCTCTATAGAAGAAATGTCTCTTCTATTCCCCACAACATAAATCAAACATTTCAAACATTTTTCCATTTAAGTGATGTAAGTGGCATACTTGTTGATTCAAAATCCAAGTTGGAGTCCTTCTTTTATTATGATACAAAAACACTTTTTTCATTTAAGTGATGTAAGTGGGACACTTGTTGATTCTATATCCAAGTCAAGGTCTTTCTCTTAATATGCAAAGACTCGTTTTTAAAGGAAGATGTGGCATCACTCTGGATTTTCTACATCCAAGTTTAAAGCTTTCTCCCTTATTATCTTCTTTCTCAAAATATTTATGATGATTAGGTGAGATATCTCCCTTAAGATTACAACTTGTCTCTTCTCTCAAACCCAACAAACCCAATTCCACCCATTAGTAGGCGGAACTACGAATGCTCTGATTTCTCAACTTCCTTTTGAGAATATGTAGGCATAAGATTACGAGATCTTAGTGAGCAGAATAGCAAATAAAACCTTTAGGTTAATACACCTTTGTCTTGGTTTATTTCAACATACCCTACAAAAACAACAATAATATCTCCCACTTTTATCACTCATTCAAAATAGTCAACAAATCTGCAATACATAGCAGACGACTTAATCAACAATAACACAAATATACACAAGAGGTTCCTATATGATACTATAGATACTTAGGATGTTAGTACCTTCCCTTAGTATAACCAACCTCGAAATTTCAATCTCTTATTGCATTGTTTTACATTGCACGCTCACGGGTTTATTTAGATTTTTTCCCCTCCACTCCTTTTGGGACAAATTAAAAGTTCACCTGCAGGACGACCTCGAAAATTACATCGACAAGGTCTTCAATTTTTCATATTTTGTTTTCAACTTGCCAGAACCGGTCTTCAATTTATCAGAACCAGTTTTCAACTTGCAAGAGCCGGTTGTTATAACTTATCAAAGCAAAGACACTATTTAGACTATTGATCACCCCACGCTTGTGGTTATCTACATGCCTAGTCCTTTCCTTTATGAAAGTACCAAGTTGGTTCCATGGAAGTATGATTTTACTATAATTGACAAGGAGTCTGAGGAGGTGAGACAAGAGAAGAGTTTGAAGGATGACGGTGTCGATGTCACCAATATTGTAGGGACAAGCAAGATGACCCGCAGTGGTCAAATTTACACTCCCGAGTTTGTCGTGACCTCTCAAGCGCCACCTAAAGAAACTACAACTGCAATTCCTCCCATGGAGAAAAATTGGTTCAGTCCAATGAAGATGGAAAGTTCTTAAAAATCATCAGAAAGAGTGATTATAAAATTGTTGACCAGCTACATCAAACACCGTCTAAAATTTTTATTATGTCTTTGCTCGTGTGTTCTCCAGCTCACAAGAACGCATTAGCGGTCGAAGTCCTTGCTTCTCTTTTAATCTGGGTGAATTCTCCGACTCTTTCCTTTAGCTACTTTACACCTTTCGACCAACTTTCGTTCTCAACTTGTCCTTGGCATTTTATCTTGAATCCCTTTCTTTTGCATGGGGCGTCGAAATTAGGAGCTAACACAAATCTAGTGTATCAATGTGAAACAACTTTCACCAACAGGGAAGGAATTGAGATTCCTGAAATTATTCCTATGTCAAAGTAGTTGTTGTTTTCCTTTCTTTTCTAAATCTTTAGCTCAACCCAAGGCTAATAGATCGTTTTATAGGGCCACTTTTCATTTTCAAAATCATCATGATGAATAAAATATATTTTGTTAAATTCTTGTTCATTTTTGTTTTTCCTGTTTTTAAGAAAATGGCAATCTTTTCAAAACTATTAACTAAAAAAACATTTTCCTTTTGCATTTTTAATTTCCACTTTTAATAAAAAGTAATAATTCTGAAACATGCAAAATCAATAAACTCGTTGAATCCAATGAATCTACCCTTTTTCATAACTTTGAATTCCCTATCTACCAAGCAGAAGAAGAGGGTGAGGAAGATATTGATATCCCTAATGAATTGGAAAGGATGCTCGAACACGAGTCCAAAGCTCTCCAACCACATTAAGAGTCGGTTGAGGTAATTAACCTTAGCACATAGTAAGAGAAAAAGAGGTCAAGATTGGAGTCATGCTTGAGGCAAGTTGTTACAAGAGTTTGTGGATGTGTTTGCATGGTCATATCAGGATATGCCAGGTCTGGATAACGATATTGTTGCGCATAAGCTACCACTTCAACCAGAATGCCCACTAGTAAAGTAGAAACTCCAAAGAACAAAACCATACATGGCTTTGAAGATTCATGAAGATGTCATGAGACAATTTGACACAGGTTTCCTAGCAATTTCAAAGTATCCTCAATGGGTAGCCAACATTGTGCTCGTACCTAAAAAGGATGGCAAGGCCAGGACGTATTTTTATTATAGGTGTCACATCACTGCGAAGAGGGGCCAACAATGACAGAAGAGTCGCCACCGTTCGTTATTTATCCCAAAAGAGGGAAAGGAAACGATCAGAGAAAATCTAACGAAAACAGGAAAAGACAGGTCATCGCAACCATGTCTCGGGTTCAGGAGTCGGTTATGCAAGGGGAAGGTGTTAGCACCCCTTACGTCTGTCGTATTCGACGGGATCCACGCTTTGTTGTCTATCTAAAAGGGTGTTTACTATCTAGATACAGGCCATAGGGACAAAAGCAAATAAAAAGGACTCGATAGAGCATCGCCGCTCTATGCCTACTTATTCCTTCGTGCAATGGAAAAGTCAAAGTTAACGTAGTTCGGCTAACTACGGGTGAAAGTGGGGAAAGGTTGCTCGCTAAGACATCGTCGTCTTGTGCCTACGTATTCTCATCTAGTATGAGAAATCAAAACAAACTTAGTTCGGGCTAACAAGAACACCGGTTGGTTCAAAATGTTTGAGGCCCGAGTAGGGTTAAACCTTAGTTCTAGCAGTTAGGTGTATGCAGCTCAACCATTGGAGACTTAGGTGTTACCTGTTTGCGGTAGAACCAAGAGTTAACAAAACTCTCCTTATGAAAAAGGTTTTCCAAATTAAGATCCCGAAGGATAAAAAGATTTGAAGTTTGTTTTTGTGTTTTTTAGAGAAGAAGTGCATTGCTTATTGTTCGTAATTCATGTTGCACTAAAGACTATGACCTAGGAGCGAATGTGTCACATATTGTCCAAAGAACATACGTTAAACACTCTAGATGATTGAAAGGAGGCCCCCCAGTCACCATTTTCCAAGTACTTAAGGCTCGTAACGTACAACAATCCTTAACCTTTATTAGATGTTTTGAGAAAGTTTGAATATGAGAAGAGAGTGACACTCTAAAGGGAGACTAAGACTCAACCTAATGTTCTCATACAAAGTGGACCTATGATTGGGATGAAAGGGAATGCTACCTAATGTTATCATGCATGGATTCAAGCCTAAGTCTGTCATAATCTCTCTTGAACAAGAAATATTAGAGGTCCTAAGGGATCATGTCAAAGAAAGACAAAAGAAGAAGAAGAAGGCATAAGAAAATGCAAGTATGCAAACATGTAATGCACAATTAGAATGAAAGTGAGGGAGAAAAAAAGTGTGGGGAAGTAGCCTCCACAAGCACATTTCAACCTCAAGCATGCATATAAAAGATACAAAGAAGAAGGAAAGAATGCACACAAAAGAGATCAAACAAGTGCACAAAAGTGGGATGAAATGGGAGAAAGAATTCTACAACCATTTGTCATCAACCACAATGCCCAAAGGAAAACCAACAAGAGATGAGGACATAACACAAAGTGAGGATGGGAGATGAGATGAGTACAGCAAGGAACTCATAAAGACCACTCAACCAAAAGCATCACCAAGATTATGCAAACAAAAGCACAAAAGAGTCCTCAAAGAATCACCATTCATGACATGTTCCAAGTACCTCCAAAGGAGGGACTAAACCATCTCAAATGGGATTCAAAAGTCATTGGACAGAAGCAAAGATGAGATGAGAAGTTACATAAACCAACTAAGGAAAAGCACAAAAGAGAATGCAAGAATAGGCATGGAAGAAGACCTAAGTCTTAAGTATATTCAACACTTGAACTTCAAGTGGAAAGCCTAAAGAGAAATGCAAATTTCAACAAGCAATGAAAAAGTTTATGACCTAAAAATGAGCTTTCAAATACCTCAACATGTTATAAGCATGAATCAACAAGTATTGAGAGCTCAAAGGATCCACAAGTGTCATTTCCAAATCAAACTAAGTCAAGTATTTGTATGAACCATCCTTAGAAGTAACTTGACTTGCAAGTTACCTCAAAAATAGGAAAAAGGCTAAAAGATAACCAAATAAAATCTCAAATGAACATCAAAGGGTTGGAAACCAGAGGCCAAAAGATTAAAATCAAAGTCACT
Organism: Lathyrus sativus; assembly: GCA_963859935.3. Lineage (NCBI taxonomy): Eukaryota > Viridiplantae > Streptophyta > Magnoliopsida > Fabales > Fabaceae > Lathyrus > Lathyrus sativus. The sequence goes on from OZ012739.1 coordinate 48,541,353, forward strand.
TCAAAGCATCATCAAGGAATTAATTCACAAGGATGCTCCAATTTGAAGGAGGATTGTCGAGGGTCAACAAAAATGAGATCAAAGTCAAACCAAAATGAGCTAAACCAGGGGTAAAATCATCCTATAAAACTCTTCAAATCATCATTCAAATGAGAAAAAAAAATTTCAATCATTGGAGAAGAAAATTGATCAAGAAACAAATCAAGAACAATTAAGAACAAAAGAGAGTTCAATTAAAAACCATTCCAAATAGAAAATCCCTTTTTAATTGCAAAATAAACCAAAAATGAAAATAAAAATTTCCAACAATTAAATGACATCCTAAAATGTCCTAAAAATATTTTTATGGGATTTTACAACATTTGGAGTTGTTTTTAATGAATTAAAATCAAAACAGAATAAAAAAAAAGAAAAACAAATAAAAAGAGGAACAGTGCAAATAGCAGGGGTTTGCAGTTCAAAACATTGGGCCTCATCCACAGGGGGTGCAAAGAGCAACCTAATTCAAAAACAAAACCAACTGAGCCCAGCAATGAAATGCGCCATTTCATTTAAATGCGTAGCAGGTCAAACACCACGCTGGCTGGTCCAAACAAATCAAGGTCGTTCATCCTACTCAGGTCCAACAGTCAAACGCACACATGGCAAGCACACGTCAGCCAAACAAAACTTAAACCAGATGCCAGAACAACTGTTCCGGTCGTCTTCTCCGGCAACACCACCGGAGTTGCAGATCTAAAACCTAACCAAATCGTGAGAAATTTTATACTAAAATGATCGCCACGTTACGTAGATCACAAATCCACCAACCAAATTCATTCATCATGCAAGAATCAAGCAAATTGAACGAATAAAGAATCAAGTGCACAATTGTAAAACTCGATCAACATCTCAAGAAACTATCCAAAATTTGCCTACACACGCAGGACTTCATTTTAGAACAGAAATGGCATGGAATTGATGCATATCATGTGAGAATTTATGAAAAGAGGAATACCTAATGGAGTCTCTCCGTTGGAGCTTCTAATGGTGCTTAAGCTTGCTCAAAACTATCCAGATCCACTCAATGAAGTTCAGGGAAGATGATTATGGCCTTGACTTGCTTTGAATTTTCTCCAATCTCAATTCACGATTTCACTTTTTCTCTTCAATTCTCCATCTCTAATCTCCTTCATTCTCCACCAAAATGCACCAATGAATGCTCAAAGTTCATCTGGAACTTTTATATGTTGGATCTAGAATGATTTGGAGGCCCAATTTGGCCTGATTAGGGTGCAATTGAAAAATGCCCAAAGTTAGAAATGAGCTTCATGCATACGTGAAATTGGCTTCAATTCTCCTTGGTTTTGATTCAAATCAGTTGCTGGGACCTTGCTTTGATCACGTGGATAGGAATTACTCCTTAATTTGATCCAATGGTGGAGATTGGATTTGAAACTTCTTCTTGAAGCAACTTGAAATTGCACGTGCATTTCTCATCATGTACCAAAACAAACTTGTGCATTTCACTCATTGAGATATTGTGAATGATTTTGAGTACAAATAAGGCATGAAAATGAATTAAAACCACTTCAATTTAATTCATGACTTTAAGTCCATTTTCCATGGAATTTCTTCACCAATCTCCTTTTCCTTGTATAATTCATGACAATTAGATGTTCCATGATGAAATTGATACCATTTGAAGCAACTTTCATGTTGGAGAAAGTTTCATTTGAAGTACTTAAATGGATGAAAATGACCTATAATGGAAATGACTTATAATCTCACTTTCCCAAAATACCCCTACCTTGCAAGCTTCATAACTTGAGTTCCACAAATGAGATGAAGGACTTCTAGAACTTTTTGGAAATCTAAGATCATGAGGAACAACTTTCATGTTCATCAAAAGTTAAGGAGAAACATGATTCTAGGTCAAAAGTGCCTTGGAAGTTGGTTGACTTTTGTTGACTAAAAATATGATTCATCTGAGACCTCTAACTTGCTAGCATCATAACTTGAGTTACACAAACCCAATGGATGATTTCTAGTACTAAAAAGAAATCTAAGAACATGATCTATAAGTCTCATGTTTATGTCAAAGTGATATTACACTTGTATCTTGAGATAGGTGGTCTTGAAGTTAGGCACTAAATATGGGATTTTACACTAATAAACCTCTGAAACCCTAATTTAGTAACTTCTTACACTCTTGATTCTTCTTGAATTGATCTTGAAATAACATATTAGATGTCTCAACACAATTTTCCATGACTCCAAAGACTTAGAACTAAGTCTTAATATCCTTCAAATCCTCAGTGGATCTTGCACTAGACAGATGGAACCCTAGGTGTACAATCCTTTGACTGCAACCTCTTGCACATGATATAACAATTTGCATAAACTGCACAATGGCTCTTAAAACACTCAATGAACTTTACAAAATCTCATATACATACCATAAACTTTTGAACCCTTGATGATCTTCAGTTGACCTCCAAGATAGGAGATAAGCAATATACATCCATTCACTTTCTCAAAGAGCTCTGACCAGCTTCTGATGACTTGATGAGCACTCATGCTTGCTTAGAACCCTTGACAAACCTCCTCTTTCTATGAACACCTCTTGATCCCCTGCAAATGAACAATGATATGCAAATGCAAATGCTAGAACAATGCAATGAAAACATAAGCCCAATAAAGAAAAGGTTGGGCAAATTTTGGGGTACAACAATAGGGATTTGAACAAAGCTAGTCCAAAAGACGACTCCCCTCTTCCATACATTGACACTCTAGTAGACAATACTGCTAATATTTCTATTTTATCCTTCACGGATGGCTTCTTAGGCTATAATCAGATAAAGATGGATCCTGATGATATGGAAAAGACCACGTTTATCACCCCTTGGGGAACTTACTACTACAAGGTTATGCCTTTCGGTCTTAAGAACGCAAGGGCAAATTATCAATGAGCGATGGTCACCCTCTTTCATGATATAATTCACAAAGAGATCTAGGTTCATGTCGACAACATGATTGCTAAATCCCAAAATAAAGAGGACCATATGGACCACTTGAAGAAGTCGTTTGAGCGCCTAAGAAAGTTCTAACTACGTTTGAACCCTATTAAATGCACATCTGGTAATTGATATAGAAAATCACTAGGCTCCATTGTTAGTCAGCGAGGGATTAAGGTAGATCCAGACAAAGTTAGAGAAATACAAAAAATGCATGTTCCACGTACTGAAAAATAAGTCAAAGGCTTCCTTGGACCATTAAATTACATCTTCAGGTTTATCTCTCATATGACTACTAAGTGTGAGCCTATCTTCAAGTTGCTTTGAAAAGATCAATCAATTGAGTGGAATCCGAACTGTCAAAGAGCTTTTGAGAATATTAAACGTTACTTGCAAGAGCCTCATATCTTGATTCCACTTGTTCAAGGGAAGTCGTTCTTTATATACCTGACTGTGCTTGAATAATCCATGGGGTGCATATTAGGACAACATGATAAAACTGGCCGAAAGGAGCATGCTATTTATTACTTTAGAAAAAAGTTCTCCAATTATGAAACAAGATATTCACTTTTGGAGAATACCTGTTAAACACTAGCATGGGTCGCCAAACATCTCAGGCAATATATGATCTATCACACCACTTTGTTGATTTTGAAGATGGATCCAATAAAGTACATCTTTGAAAAGCCGAATTTAACTGGAAGAGTTGGCCATTGGCATATGTTGTTATCTGAGTATGATATCTAGTACATGACCCAGAAAGCTATTAAAGGAAGTGTGTTGTCAGAGTACCTTGCACACCAGCCTATTGAAGACTATGAGCCATTGAAGTTTGATTTCCCTGATGAAGATATTATGGCTATAAAAGATTGTGAGATCCCAGGCCCTGACGAAGGAGCTGAACCAGGTTCCCAATGGAAGCTCATGTTTGATGGATCCTCCAATTACATGGGGTATGGGGTGGGAGCTGTTTTGATGAATCCTAATGGTGGATATACTTCTTTCATAGCAGGGTTATTCTTTAAATGCATAAATAATATAGCAGAGTATGAGGCATGCATCCTAGGCATTAAAGTCGCAATTGGCCTCTGAATCAAGATCCTTGAAGTGTATGGAGATTCAACCTTGGTGATCTACTAAGTCAAAGGTGAATGGGAAACCCATGATACCAAGTTGATCCTGTATTGTGCTTACATTGTGGAATTGATAAAATACTTTGATGAAATCACCTTCCGCCATGTCCTAAGGACGGAGAATCAAGTAGTTGACGTTTGGCCATGTTAGCCTCAATGTACCAAGTCAGATTTCATAATGAAGTTCCTCTCATTCAAATCGAGCAAAAGACTGAGGCATACTACTGTCAATTGGTTAAAGAGGAAGCCGATGGAAAACCTTGGTTTCATGACATAAGACAATATTGAAAAATACAAGAGTATTAAAAAATGCTAAAACCCTAGATAAGAAGATTTTGAGGAAGTTAGCATCCAAATTCTTCATAAGCAATGATGTGTTATACAAGAGAAACCACGACATGGTTCTGCTCATATGCATGGATAGAAACGAAGCAAATATGTTGATCAAAGAGATTCATGAGAGATTCTTTGGAACCCATGCTAATGAGCATGTTATAGCTAAGAAGATCTTGAGAGTTAGTTATCACAGGTTGACCATGGAGTCTGATTGTTTAAACTATGTCAAGAAATGTCACAAGTATCAAATTTATGCTGACAAGATGCGTGTGTAGCCAATACTACAGAATATTTTAACATCACCTTGGCCTTTCTCAATGTGGGGAATTGACATGATTGGCTACTGAATGTTTTAACATCACCTTGACCTTTCTCAATGTGGGGAATTGACATGATTGGCTCTATAGAGCCCAAAGCTTCCAATGGTTATCATTTCATCCTAGTTGTGATTGACTATTTCACCAAATAGGTAGAAACTGCCTCCTACATCAATATGACAAAGTAAGTGGTTGCCCGGTTCCTCAAGAAAGAGATTATCTGCCGCTATGGAATTCCAAGTCGGATCATCACAGATAATGATACGAATATGAACAATAAGACAATGAAAGAGTTATGTGAGAACTTCAAAATTGAGCACCATAATTCTTCCCCATATTGTCTAAAGATGAATGAAATTGTTGAAGCTACTAATAAAAACATCAAGAATATCCTGCAGAAGATGGTGAAAACTTACAAGGATTGACATGAAATGCTACCATTTACACTGCATAAATACCAAACCTTAGTATGAACTTCAATAGGGGAAACCCCTTTCTCTTTGGTGTATGGGATGGATGAAGTCCTCTCAATAGAAGTTGAGATATCGTCTATGAGAATCCTGATGGAAACATGGTTGGATGGATCCAAAACAGATATGACCAGTTAAACCTCATTGATGAGAAGAGAATGATCGTTATGTGTCATGGACAATTATACCAGAAACGGCTCAAGAGGGTGTTTGATAAGAAATTCCATCTTCGGGAATTCAGAGGAGACCTCATGCTCAAGAAGCTTTTGCATGTCCACAACGATTTACATGGGAGGTGGACTTCTAATTATGAGGGCCCATATGTTGTAAAGAAATCTTTCTCAAGAGGTGCTCTGATTCTTAAAACTATGGATGATGAACAACTTTCACACCCCTTAAATTTTGATGCAGTTAAAAAATATTATGCCTAAAAAGAGCCCACTAAGTTGAAAATCTGAAAAGGCGACTTAGGCAAGAATGGGGCATCCTGGTGGATCGAAAACCCGAAATGGCGATCCAAGCAAAAGTTAGGGATAAAAATAAAAAATGATAGCTTGCTAAGTTAAAAACCTGAAAAGGCAGCTTAGGAAAAAAAAGAGCGGCCTAGTGGATTGAAAACCCGAAAGGGCGATTCAGGAAAAAATTAGGGACAAAAGGCAAATACTGCATCAGATGGTGTTTATCAACACAAGAAGAGCTAAAAGAGGAAGATCAACCCAACTGCTCCCTTCAAAAGAAAGGTTTTGTGGAGTCACGCTTATTAGGGCTAGTAGTGGTTATTGGATTCAATGTAGCCTTTTTCCCATTGTCATTTTCAAATTGTAATATTCCATGGAGCACCGCCATTTCCGTGTTACCCTTCTTGAATAAATACAAGTTTTGCCTATCAATATTGTCATATGTGTTTTTTCTCTACTTCTCTTTGTTATGCAAAATGTCATTTATTTGTTAATTATGAGATTTTGAACTTGAAAAGATTTTAACATATATTGAAAAACACAATTTTCTTTGACATATGGGAAGATAAAAAGGAAATCATTTGTTTTTTTGAAAGTCTCAAGGTTGCAAAAGCACACCTAGATCATCACAACAAAGATCTCTATGGGGCATAACCTGTCAATCCTCTAGAATGATCCATTGGTCAAATACGACTATCAAATTCGATAGATTCTCCCTTAGCAGTGTTCATCACGTGACATTTGGTTGAGTTATCAGTGTTGAGGAATCATAACCTCCATAAGAGTCTCCATAAACTCCCAGTCAGCATAAAGTCAGCATTTGCATATCATAAACATTCATATGTCATACATAAAAGCAAACTCCAATCATGCATAACCCGAAAGGTGTTTCATGCTCATTTTTCATTGACCCAGGTCTCGTTGTTGATTGTTATCCCTTGACCCAAAGTCTGATTGTTATCAGTACCTTTAAATGCCCAGTTGTTACTAACACTCAGTTTTTAATCCGGTTGTTATTTGTATTTCAAGTCCAGTAGTCATTGGCACTTTTTTGAAGTTCAATTGTCATTGGTAGCTTTTGTTAGAACACAGATTGGTTCTTAATAATTACTCTTTGTTTTGATGATAACTGTTAGGAAATTTATATTTAAGAATTATATACTCTAAAATTTGTTTGAGAGTTTTATTGCAGATTGAAATAATATTAACTCTCTAGAAGCAAATCTATTTTGAATACAAGAAGTTATTATGACTCTGAAGCGCCAGATGCACCTTACAGAAGAATCTGATTGCTCCTTACAGAAGATCTTGAGCGTAGTCTCCAGAAGAATCTGAAGCAAGAAGCTCCAGAACATTCTGAGTCAGAAGCATCTGAAGATAATCAGAAGCATCTGAAGCTCAAGCATCTGAAGCATAAAAGAATATTTATTGAAGAGTTTCTCAAAGCATTTATCTACAGAAGTTTCTGAAAGTACCAACGCTGCCAAGTACTGAAGTTCTGTGTCAATATGCTCTGATGATCAACACGCTAGAAGCACACATGCTGCAGAAGACTCTGATACAACATAGTTCTGAATCTCATTAGAAGACTCTGATCCATTCAGACTCTGAAGAACTTGCTGAAAACTGAAGAAGTAATTTTCAAGAATATATCCGTTGGAGCTATTCAACGTTTCTTTCCTTATTTGTGCTAGACACACTTACACAGACAAAAAGGATTTCTCTGTGCCATCTACTTCTAGGAAAGGTCACTTGATGTGAAGACAAAAAGGTTCAAACCTTTTGAGACTCTCTTTTCAACGTTCAGCTTGCATGGTTCAGCTGCCTATAAAAGTAGAACTTCACTACATTCTTCAGTTACACACTTTGCAGAAAAGAAATCAATATATTCTAAAGCTCTCACTCATTCTTATTCTTCATAGAATATCATTGTACTTAAACTTAAGAGAAAAATCACTGTTGTGATAAAAGCTTTTTAGAAGCATTAAAACTCTTGTATTTAATTTACATTGATTGTAAAGGATATTCCTTAAGAGGATTCAGTTGGAATCAGTAGCTCTTGAGAAGACTAAGAACTGTTGTTCTTAGGTGATACTATTGTAATCAATTTGATTTAATAGTGGATTAAGTCCTTGTTGAGAAAGGCAAATCACTCTAGGAAGGGTGGACTGGAGTAGTTGTTAAACGAACCAGGATACAAATAATTGTGTGATTATTTTCAAGTCTTAATTTTCCTTACTTATTCAACCCCCCCTTCTAAGTATTATCTCACCTTCAGTTGGCATCAGAGCTCCGGTTCTGAGTGTGCTACCACTTAACAGTGTCAGTAAAGATCCAGAGAGATATACTTTGATATTTATATTTATTTGTTATCATGGCTGATAATTCAATGTCAAATATTAACAATAAATATGAAGAGAGGGATAGGATCAGCACCAAACCCCCAATGTTTGATGGGGAGAAATTTGACTACTGGAAAGACAGAATTGAGAGTTTTTTCCTAGGATATGATGCTGATCTACGGGATCTTGTCATAGATGGATATGTACATCCCACAGATGGGGATGGCAAAAAGATTGACAGAAAATCTATGACAGATTCTCAGAAGAAAGACTTCAGAAATCACCATAAAGCCAGAACCATATTACTGAATGTTATTTCTCATATAGAGTATGAGAAAATTACAAACAGGGAGACTGCTTTTGATATGTTTGAATCCCTAAAAATGACACATGAGGGAAATTCTCAAGTTAAGGAGACAAAAGCTCTGGCTCTGATCCAGAAGTATGAGGCTTTCAAAATGGAAGACTCTGAATCTGTTGAAGCCATGTTCTCCAGATTCCAGATACTCACTGCTGGGCTGAAAGTTCTGGACAAGGGATATTCCACGTCAGATCATGTAAAGAAAATCATCAGAAGTCTGCCCATCAGATGGAGACCAATGGTGACTGCCCTGAAGATGGCCAAAGATCTGAACAAGATCTCTCTAGAAGAACTCATCAGCTCACTGAGGAGCCATGATATTGAGCTTGAGGAAGATGAACCTCAGAAGAAAGATAAAGGTAAATCTGTAGCATTAAAATCTAACAAAACTGCTAAAGCTTTGCAGGTCATTCAAGAAAGCTCTGAAGAATCTTCTTCTGAAGAAGAAGATGAGTTATCCATGCTGTCCAGAAGGATTAACAAACTCTGGAAGCACAAGGGAAAGAAGTTCAACAACTTCAGAAGATCTGACAACAGAAAGGAATCTTCTAGTCACAGAAGATCTGCTAAGAAAGAAGTTGTATGCTATGAGTGCAAAGAACCTGGGCACTACAAGAATGACTGCCCCAAACTTCTGAAAGAAAAACCTAAGAAGAAGTTCAACAAAAAGAAGAAGGTTTTGATGGCAACATGGGATGGCTCAGATGAGTGTGAGTCATCTTCTGAATCAGAAGAAGAATGTGTAAACGTTGCACTGATGGCCAGGACAGAGGATCAAGAGGAAGGTACCTCAGGATATGAATCAGAATCTGAATCTGATGATGATGCAGAAGAGGTAATGGCTAAACTTACCAAAGAAGAACTCATTAAAGTTTTAACAGAAGTTCTTAAAAGTTATAACAACATCAAACTCAAATACAAGAAGCTGAAAAGCAATCTTGAATCTGAGATTGATCTTCTGAAAACAGAACTTGTTGAGCAAAAGGAAATAAATTTGAAAATCAAAAATGACTTTGAAAGAACTCAACAAGAATCTGAATCTGAGACTAAGTCAAGTGAAAATATTTTAGAAAAATATGACTCTAGCTTTTAGAGATTTCTCACTAAGAGCATAGACAGAAGCAAGATGGCTTCCATGATCTATGGTGTTAGTGGAAACAACAGAAGAGGCATTGGATATGAGTCTTCATCTGGAAGCAATCCAAAACCTGTTGACAAACTTTTCATCAGGAAGACACCTCTGTATTCTCAATTCAAATTTGGTCACTTGAATGACATTAAACACACAAGCTCTGAGAAGAGTACTTATGTGTTTAAACCAAAGGCAAGTCAGAATAAACATTATGTTGCAAAACAGAAGTTTAGACAAACCTACAAACCAACTAACCCCAAAGGACCCAAGAAGATCTGGGTACCTAAAAACAAAATAATTCCTGTTGCAGATGTTCTTAGCAGCAAGGTCAGGACACCAATCATGGTACCTGGACTCTGGATGCTCACGACACATGACAGGAGAAAAGTCTATGTTCCAAAGCCTGGAACTTAGATCTGGAGGGGACGTGAAGTTTGGAGGGAACCAGAAGGGCAAGATCATTGGATCTGGCACTATTGGAAATGGTAAACTTCCCTCTATTACTAATGTTTTACTTGTTGAAGGGTTAAAACATAACTTATTGTCCATAAGTCAATTAAGTGACAATGGTTATGATATAACTTTTAATCAAAAATGTTGTAAAGCTATTAGTCAGAAGGATGGCTCTATCCTATTTAGTGGTAAGAGGAAAAACAACATTTATAAAATAAATCTTTCAGAACTTAAAGTTCAAAATGTTAAATGCCTCTTGTCTGTTAATGAAGAGCAATGGGTCTGGCACAGAAGATTGGGCCATATTAATATGAGACGTATATCTCAGATTAATAAACTTAATCTTGTCAGAGGACTCCCTAATCTGAAGTTCACTTCAGATGCTCTTTGTGAAGCATGCTAGAAAGGGAAGTTTTCAAAAACATCTTTCAAATCAAAAAATGTTGTTTCTACCTCTAAACCATTAGAACTACTTCATATTGATCTGTTTGGACCAGTGAAAACTGCATCCATCAGAGGCAAGAAGTATGGATTGGTCATTGTTGATGACTTTAGCAGATGAACATGGGTAAAGTTCTTAAAACACAAGGATGAGTCACATTCTGTGTTCTTTGACTTCTGCAAGCAAGTCCAGAATGAAAAGAATTTCAAAATTATAAAAGTCAGAAGTGATCATGGTGGTGAATTTGAAAATAAATATTTTGAAAAATATTTTTCTGAAAATGGCATTGCTCATGATTTTTCCTGTCCTAGAACTCCACAACAGAATGGGGTTGTAGAGAGGAAAAACAGAACTTTGCAAGAAATGGCCAGAACCATGATCAATGAGACAAATCTGGCAAAACATTTTTGGGCAGAAGCAATCAATACAACATGCTACATTCAGAACAAAGTGTCTGTTAGACCTCTTCTGAAAAAGACTCCTTATGAATTGTGGAAGAACAAAAAGCCCAACATTTCATATTTTCATCCTTTTGGATGTATCTGTTATATGTTAAACACTAAAGAAAATCTGGGCAAGTTTGATTCCAAAGCACAGAAGTGTTTCATGCTTGGATATTCTGAACGCTCTAAAGGCTACAGAGTATACAACACTGAGACACAGATTGTGGAAGAATCCATTCATGTCAGATTTGATGATAAGCTTGGCTCTGAAAAGCCAAAGCAGGTTGATAACTCTGCAGATAGGGAAGTAGTCTTTATTGACTCTGAAGTTCCAGAAGCAGACAAACTTCAAGTGAAGGATCAAGAAGCAACTCCAGATGCTACTCCCTTAACTTCTCAGATGAATAATCTAAATATTTCTGAAGAGTCAACTATCAGAGGATCATCATCCAGAATTAAAGATTCTCATCCAGAGGATGTCATTATTGGAAAGAAGGATGATCCCATCAGAACAAGATCCTTTCTAAGATCATCTGAGGCATCACTATTTGGACTAGTGTCAGAAATTGAACCATCTTCTGTAGAGGAAGCTCTACAAGACAATGATTGGATTATTGCCATGCAAGAAGAGCTTAACCAATTCAGCAGAAATGATGTATGGGATCTAGTTCAAAGACCTCAAGGATTTAATATTATTGGTACAAAATGGGTCTTCAGAAATAAACTAAATGAGAAAGGAGAAGTTGAGAGGAATAAGGCAAGGCTGGTTGCTCAAGGATACAGTCAGCAAGAAGGTATTGATTACACTGAGACATATGCTCCAGTGGCAAGGTTAGAATCTATACGCCTTCTTATTTCCTTTGCTGCACAGAATAACATCACTCTGTATCAGATGGATGTTAAAAGTGTCTTTCTTAATGGTATTATAGAAGAAGAAGTCTATGTTCACCAACCTCCTGGTTTTGAAAATGAAAAATTTCCAGATCATGTTTTCAAATTAAAGAAATCTCTATATGGATTAAAACAAGCTCCCAGAGCTTGGTATGAGAGATTGAGTAATTTTCTTCTGGAGAAGAATTTCATCAGAGGCAAAGTGGATACAACTCTATTCTGTAAAACTATAAAAAAAGATCTTCTAATTTGCCAAATTTATGTAGATGATATTATTTTTGGATCAACAAATATTATGCTTGGAAAGGAGTTTGCTACATGTATGCAGGCAGAATTTGAAATGAGCATGATGGGAGAACTCAGATTCTTTTTAGGAATCCAAGTTAATCAAACTCCAGAGTGCACCTACATACATCAGACAAAGTATGTTAAAGAACTTCTGAAGAAATTCAACATGTCTGACAGCAAGCTGGCAAAGACTCCAATGCATCCTACTAGCTCACTTGGCAAAGAAGAGGTAAGTAAGAAAGTAGACCAGAAGCTCTACAGAGGTATGATTGGCTCTCTTCTTTATCTTACTGCTTCTAGACCTGACATATTGTTCAGTGTTTGTCTGTGTGCTAGATTCCAATCAGATCCTAGAGAATCACACTTGACAGCTGTCAAGAGGATTCTAAGGTATCTGAAAGGTACTTCTAATGTGGGTTTGTGTTACAGAAAATCTGATGATTTCAAATTACTTGGATTCTGTGATGCTGACTATGCTGGAGACAGAGTGGAAAGAAAAAGTACTTCTGGAAGTTGTCAATTTCTAGGAAGAAATCTAATCTCCTGGTACAGCAAGAAGCAACCCACAATTGCACTTTCAACCACAGAGGCTGAATACATTGCTGCTGCTGGATGTAGCACGCAGATGCTCTGGATGAAAAGTCAGCTAGAAGATTATCAAATTTTTGAGAGTAACATTTCTATCTTTTGTGATAATACTTCTGCTATATGTTTGTCCAAGAATCCCATTTTACATTCTAAGGCAAAACATATAGAAATTAAGCATCATTTCATCAGAGACTATGTTCAGAAGGGAATCATAAATTTAGCCTTTGTTGATACAGATCATCAATGGGCAGATATTTTTACAAAACCCCTTGTTGAAGATAGATTCAATTTTATTCTAAAAAATATTGGTATGGATTTTTGTCCAGAATGATATTTATCAGAAGTAAATTGTTCCAGATGCAAAATGCTTAATTCATCTGAAGTATTTCTTCTGTTTATTTATTCTATTCTGATTATTATTTCTGATATGAAACTCTGAACTAACTATCTTTAGAAGATCTGAACGTTGGCTAACGTTTCATTTCTTGAGAGATTTCAGAACAGCATGCAAGCAAACACGTGTCACACAAAATCTGAAGAGGTGGCGTGTACATAACTGAAGAGACGTTTGAGGTGAAATTTGAATAGTAAATATCTTGGTTTTCCCCCCCAAATTGTCAGAAGCATTTATTATTTGAAATGATTTTATTCTCTTCATTTAATGCTGCTCAAACGTGTGTTTTCTTTCTGACTCTTGATGTGCCTAAGTGATTAGTATAAATACTTGTTGTGTATTCACTTTCACACTTTTCACTCTCAGAAATTACATGCGTTTTCATCTCTTGTTCTCTCTGCATAAAAACTCAAAACCTAAGTGTTTTAAAAAGCATTCTTCAATGGCGTCTTCTTCATCAACCACTGCACAGTTTCAATCTACAATGGCTGCTGTGACTTCAGATAACCTAGGTGCTGCTCCATATTCTCCTCCCAAGAGAACTCTTCTCACACCTATTGACAAACTAGAAGTGGTGTGTGAATCTATGGTTGAATTTGATTCTCTGGCTGACAATGGGTTTGATTTTCGCTCTGTTGTTAGAGCTCAAGGATGGGTGAAATACTTTGATAGATTGTTTGGACCAGTTTACCCTCTACTTGTTAAGGAATTCTGGATTCATGCATCTGTATATCCCAAGTTTATTTTATCATCTGTGCTGGGAAAGGAGATTATCATCACAGAGGATCTGATAAGGAGATTGATTGGTTATGAAGAAACAAATGGTGTTTCCCACCTGCCAGCTGGGCGTGTGGATATGGATGAAGTTTATGAGGAAGTTATGACTGCTGGACAAGCCTCTAACAGATTCAAAGATCTGAAGCCTGATTACAAGATCTGGGCCAAGATCTTCATGGGATGCATACATCACAGAAAGTCAACAAATTCCCCAGATTATGTCAACAATGAACAGATCTATTTTATGTACTGCCTTAGTCAGAGCAACAAGGTAGATCTTCCTTACATTTTGTTCATGCATCTGTGGAATCACATCAATGCATCTAGAGAATCTGTAAAAGAAAAAGGCCAGAAGATCAGGACTTGGATTCCTTTTGGAAGATTGCTCTCAGATCTTCTCACTGAAAATGGTTTAGTGGCTGCTCTGTATGACGCTAGTGTTACAGAGGAATTAGAGTTCATTATGGGAAAGCCTCTGAACGCTAAAAGTCTTCTGAGACTCAAGATTGTAGATGAACTCACTACTGCTCCAAAGAGGTTAAATATGTCTGACTTGAATAAGAGGGTTCCAGTATCTGACTTTCCTCTATTCTTTGCTGAAGAACCTAGACATATAGTGCTGATGTATATAGAGGAATGCAAAAAGGAAGGAGTACCTGTTCCAGCAAATGTGTTTCAACTTGTCAAACAACCACTACCAGATGCAGGAGAAGAAGAAGAAGTACCACTTCAGAGGAGAAGATCTCAGCCTGCAGCAGAATCTGAACCTGTCCAGAAGAAGGCTAAGATTGCTGAGAAACCCAAGAATCTCTTAAAGAGAAAGGATTCTGAAGAAGCTGCCTCTGCATCTGCTAAAAGGATTAAACTCAAAGGTACTAAAACTCCTGTTATTTCTAAAAATGTTGTTATTAATGATTCAACTATTAAGTCTGTTCCCAAACCACCTGTCACTCAAACAACTTCTGTTGCTACCCCTAGTTCTGTCTCACCTCAAAAACAAAACACTGCTTATGTATCAAAACCACCTCAACCCAAAATACACATCAAACACTTCACTCCACGTCCATCACCATGAGCTTCACAACCAACAGAACTACAACAAACAGAACCACAACCATCAGAACTACAACAACCATCTGAAAAACAAAACTCTGATCAACCACAAACAGAAAATCAACCACAAACTTCTGATCATCCAGAAAAACAAACCACAAAAGATCAACCAGAAAAAGACTCTGTCATACCACCCTCAAACATTCCATCTTCTGAACCTGTTGCACCTGTTACTTCTGAACCCACAAAAGTAACTTCTGCTCCTGTTTCATCAGAACCACCATCCCAACAATCTGATATTCCTTCAGAACCTTCTCATATCCCTGAGACAGAAGTTCTTGACATCACTCCATTAAAAACAGTGTTTCAAGTTTCTTCTACCTCTTGTACACCTACAACATCCTCCAACTCATCAGAATCAGAAATTCATCCAGACTTTCTAATTAATCCATCTGACAAATACCCAGTACATGAACCTGAACCTGAATCAACCTTACCTGCTAAAACTCCCATTTCAAACCCTATGCCTCCACCTGCACCATCATCTGAGATGATTGTTCCCACTTCCAATCCATCATCATCTGGTATATCTTGTGCTCAAGTGTCTTCTCTTTATCATAATTTATCTTATGGTTTCAAACTAAAAGATTTTTATGATAGAGTTGAACCTTCTGAACCCCTGAAACCTCTGAAACCAAAACTCAGACAGGCCCTTCCATCTGTAATCCTTTCATATATTCAATCTATGACCAATGAAGGATCTTTAGCAACAATATCTGCTACATCTGGTAAAGTTGTTGTTTCAGCTCTGCAACCTGCATCTGATAACAAAGTTGCATCTGATAAACCATCAACCTCTACTTTCATACCGTATTCTAATGAATCCTTTGATATTGTTTACCCACGCACAAGACCACAACCAAATCTGCTTAATGCTTTAAACAGATCCTTACTTCAAAAACCAGAAATTCCATTCATTCCATATGTTCCCCCTCCTCTGATTTCCATCTCAAAATCACTGATACCACCAACTCCCAAACCTAAACAGATGACTCTGGAAACCTTGCTTAAACCACCACCCAGACTTAATATTGATCATTTATTTCAAACGTTTTTGCAAGAAATACAGATGTCTTTAGGTACTGTTTAGAAGAGATGCTCTGAAACTATGGATGCAAATGAAACTGACATCATCTGGAAAGGATTTCTCAATAGATTCAACACTGTAGCTTCTAATATGAAGAACATCTGTTCTGATGATGCAAAGCTCAGAGCTGAAAGAACTCAATTCTGGATTGTCAACAAGACTGAACCTCTGCTTTGTTTGGATGCTCCTCCTCCTCCATCAGAACCAATTGCCAATGCATTGACTATGACTCTGGTAGAACCCTCTTCAGGATCTCCAGAACCTATGGCAATTGATTCTGTTCAGGCTGCAGAACCTCCATCTTCTTCATCAGCGATAAAAACAGAACATCCAGATTTTGGAGACAAGATTGCTGCTCTGGAGGCTGGTCAATCTGAAATAAAATCTTGGATGGCGAAGCAAGACAAGAAATCTGAGGACATGACAGAGTGAATGTCTAAACAAGATGAGAAGAATGAGACAATGACTAAGTGGATGTCAAAGCAAGAGCAATCTTCATCTGAGATCACAGACCTATTGAAGATGCTTTTGTCAAAACACTCTTAGATTTTTTTTAATGTTTGTGCATCTGTTGTTTTGCATCTGAATTTTATTGTTATATCTTCTGATATTTTCCAATGTACTCTTGCTCTGTTGTGTTAAATGAATCAGTTTTTTTTTTCTCCATTGAATTATCTATTTATTGTTCCTTTTATTTGTCTTTATTAAAAGTTTTTACTTTTTGCTTATGACAAAAAAGGGGGAGAAAATAAAGATCTGAACTATTTAATATAATTTCACTAGAATGAATCTTCAGACATATCTATTCTTTCTAATATCTAAATTGACTATTTCAGAACATTTGATAAGAACACTCTATAAATGAATCTCTGAGTCTCTCAGATCATTTTTTTATCAAACTCTGAATCTCATATCTGCAAGATATTCTGACCCTTAATTATTACAAAGACAAACAAGATCTGACTCTGAAGATTACTCAAGATAAAAAGGGAAGTTTCTATTCCTTTTTCATATTCAACTCAGGGGGAGATTCATCATCTCAGGGGGAGTTATAATTCTTTATGTTCAATTAAATAAAATTTCTGATACTTTTTGTCATCATCAAAAAGGGGGAGATTGTTAGAACACAGATTGGTTCTTAATAATTACTCTTTGTTTTGATGATAACTGTTAGGAAATTTATATTTAAGAATTATATACTCTAAAATTTGTTTGAGAGTTTTATTGCAGATTGAAATAATATTAACTCTCTAGAAGCAAATCTATTTTGAATACAAGAAGTTATTCTGACTCTGAAGCGCCAGATGCACCTTACAGAAGAATCTGATTGCTCCTTACAGAAGATCTTGAGCGTAGTCTCCAGAAGAATCTGAAGCAAGAAGCTCCAGAACATTCTGAGTCAGAAGCATCTGAAGATAATCAGAAGCATCTGAAGCTCAAGCATCTGAAGCATAAAAGAATATTTATTGAAGAGTTTCTCAAAGCATTTATCTACAGAAGTTTCTGAAAGTACCAACGCTGCAAAGTACTGAAGTTCTATGTCAATATGCTCTGATGATCAACACGCTAGAAGCACACATGGTGCAGAAGACTCTGATACAGCATAGTTCTGAATCTCATTAGAAGACTCTGATCCATTCAGACTCTGAAGAACTTGCTGAAAACTGAAGAAGTAATTTTCAAGAATATATCCGTCGGAGCTATTCAACGTCTCTTTCCTTATTTGTGCTAGACACACTTACACAGACAAAAAGGATTTCTCTGTGCCATCTACTTCTAGGAAAGGTCACTTAATGTGAAGACAAAAAGGTTCAGACCTTTTGAGACTCTCTTTTCAACATTCAGCTTGCATGGTTCAGCTGCCTATAGAAGGAGAACTTCACTACATTCTTCAGTTACACACTTTGCAGAAAAGAAATCAATATATTCTAAAGCTCTCACTCATTCTTATTCTTCATAGAATATCATTGTACTTAAACTTAAGAGAAAAATCATTGTTGTGATAAAAGCTTTTTAGAAGCATTAAAACTCTTGTATTTAATTTACATTGATTGTAAAGGATATTCCTTAAGAGGATTCAGTTGGAATCAGTAGCTCTTGAGAAGACTAAGAACTGTTGTTCTTAGGTGATACTATTGTAATCAGTTTGATTTAATAGTGGATTAAGTCCTTGTTGAGAAAGGCAAATCACTCTAGGAAGGGTGGACTGGAGTAGTTGTTAAACGAACCAGGATAAAAATAATTGTGTGATTATTTTCAAGTCTTAATTTTCCTTACTTATTCAACCCCCCCTTCTAAGTATTATCTCACCTTCAGCTTTCAAGTCCAAATTGTCATTGGCATCACCTAAAATACAGTTGTTACTGGTATCATTTATAAAGTCTAGTTGTCACTAACATTCCTTTTGTAGTCCAATTTCTATTTGTACTTAAAGTCCAATTTTCACTAGCACCATTGCTTAAAATCCAATTTTCATTGGTATATCTAAAAGTCTAGTTTTCACTGGAACCCTTTTCCAAGTTAGACTATTATCGACATTATTCTCAAGTCTAATTTTCATAAGCACTCATTGTGAAATCCAATTATCCCAAAATCCAATTGTTACTAGTATCATTTACAAAGTCCAGTTGTCACTAGCCCATCTTTACAAGTGCAGTTGTCACTGACATTCTATTCAAAGTCCAATTGATATTGGAATTCATTTTCTTAAAGAGTTCCAGTTGTTACTGACACTTACTTTGTGTCGTTCAATTGTCATTGGTACTCAAAGTCCAGTTGACACTGACATCATTTGCAAGTCCAATTGTAATTGGCGTCTTCAGAATCCAATTGTTATTGGTATATCTAAAGTCGAGTTGTTACTGGCACCCTCTAAAGTCCAATCGTCACTAGCCCCTATCTTTAAAAAGAACCTGTTGATAAATCACACTTTGAACATTCCCTAATGTCTTTTTCTCAGCAATTGTCATCCTTACTGAGTCTTCACCCCTTGTCTTTGACATATCTTGTGGATTACCACAACCATATGTTTCCATCATTCCCCACAAGTTTGTGCATCATTCATCACAAAAATCATGTTAGGGTTCATTTCACTTCACGTCATATCCCCAACAAACCAAAAAGGAAAGTATGTCAATCCATATCATATCATATCATTGCATCTAGGGGCAAAATTTCAGGTCTTTTGTATTTAAATACCTTTCACCCTGACCTCACGAGGATCATTATCACTCATTCTATCTGGTGAAGATATTTAAATAGGGGCAACTGACATACCCTAAATTTTACCATGACCAATTCATTTGCACGCATCCATTTGTATTCATTCATCTGTAACCATTTATTTGTGCTTCATTCATCTGCATCTCATCATCTCATTTGATTCCTTATGACCATTTTATTTGGTCATAAAGTTCTCATTTTTCACGCATAAGTCAAGATTAATTTCCACTTTGTTTGGATTGTTTATTTCTACCAATCCATACATCCATCCATTCATTACATGCCCATAATCAGATTAAGGTTTTGTTATAAAATTTCATTAGGCTTTCAAGTTAATTTTAGTCAATTAGAACTACAATGTCACTCATTCATGCATGCATCTATCATTTGACATTTGTCTTGTATTTGCATTAAAGGTGTAACTTTATTTATTTAAAGTTATATCTTTGCATTCTTAAAGTTGAGTTTTAAGTGTTTTGTAATGGTATTGACTCTGAGAGAGTTTCTTACATGATAATAATGATAACCTTTAATCTACCAATTCAAATTAAACCAAGAATTTAAAAATAATATTGTTTTTAATAATATTATTTTTAT